>JAMSGZ010000130.1:0-50000 GCA_030272315.1 Paspalum vaginatum
TCCCATCCGACCCAGCTTTTTTTTTCCTTTCTTGATACAAATATATAATCTGGTATAGCCTGGTCCAGCTGAGTCATCGTACAGCCTGATAGATTCTTCATTCAATCATTCATTATTTCAGTTCCAGCTCAACTGGTCACCTTTTGTTGTCAAACGCGATAAGTCGTGTCTTTGCATAAAAAAATAGCAAATTACATCTACATGGAGTAAGCCGCGGCTTACGAACTATGATAAAAAAATACAAAAAGAAACCTCTCAACATACCAACGCCCACCACAACCAAGAAACCTACTACAATGCAAAAGCAAAGCGCCAAGAGCTACCTGCGATTCAAGCTCCACTACAGAGAGAGAAAACAAGATGGTGTCTTCAAGAAGGGGAACGACGCTCGAAGTGCCACCACCACCAGGGCAACGGCCAATGCTTTCGCAAGATAAGAGGTTGGGTGGCAAAGATAACGCCCTCAAGGGTCACTACGTCTAACAAGAAGCCGCTATCCGTGGAGCTTTCGCTCGCCAAACCCAAAGTCTCCAACCCCGCAACCGAGGCGAACAATGAGTAGCCTTGGCAAAACCTTGAAAGCACATCGGCTGAAGTAGGGGCTCCACCACGGCATGGCCACAGCAGCAACAACAACAACGCAACAGGGAGCAAAGCTTCAACCCAAGTAAAGTGAACCAACAACGCATCGGGGACCAAAGATACAGCCCGAGCAGCAAGGGAGCCAATCCTCGACCCACCGTTAGGAGATGGCTTCGACCCAGAACAGAGAAGGTGGCCAATGATGCCAACGCCCGGCATGAAGGCTAGCATAACGTGACAACGGACTAGGCCGGCCCTTGTCGGCGGCAGCCCTGGGCCGACGCGGTCAGACAAAGGCCGGCAGGCGAGAGAAGCGGAGGCGCGGCCGGCCCTAGGCGGCGGCGGGCATGGCCAGCCCCTGGGCCGACGCAGTCAAAAAAAGGTTGGCTAGCATGAGAAGCAGAGGCACAGCGAGCCCCAGGGGCGACGGGTGAGCTGGGCCCAGGTGAGCGGCGCAACGTGGCGCCGGTGCGGCCAGGCAGTAGGGGCGGCCGGCCCTCGGTGGCGGCGCAACGCGCGCCGGTGTAGCCAGGCAGTAGGGCAGCCAACCCTCGGTGGCGGCACAACGCGTGCCAGCGCGGTCGGCCCCAAGCCACCGGCGGTGGCGGCCACGGCTAGGCAGCAGGGGTGGCCGACCCTCGGTGACGCACGCATCGAAGTAGGAGCGGACGGCCGGTCCGAGGCTAGGGCACCCGGTGGCTGGCGGGGCAGATCTCGCCGACGCTCAGCTGATCTGGCCGGTAGGAGGCAGAGAACGGTGGCGCCGATGCGAAGAGAGGGAGGGCACGAGGAAGGGAAATGGAGGCAGGAGGGGGAAGGGAGGAGAGAAATGCAGCGATTCCCCCTTGGGCGCCACCGCAGGGGTGGGGGAGCGAAGGGGTAGCAGCATGAGTCGCCCCCGAGTCGCCCAGAAGCGGACGATGTGGGTGGGGGGGGGGCTTTTCCTAGCTCCACTGGTCACATTCCTATGGGTCCACAACCTGAACAGAACAGCTGCATTTGTGTGGACATGTATAGGCATCTGTGCTCCATTCGTTATGTGCGAGATACAGTACCAGTTACTTGATCAGATATCGCAGTGCTTAGTTTGGACGGGTGCCATCTTTCTGCTGGCCAACCAAACTGCATTGTGCTTGTGGTGGAACTGGCCAACTTAACCTAGCTCAAGTGCTAGAGACAAGCTCTGCACTTGAATAGGGCAAGACTAAGCCCTGTGGTCTGTCAGATCCCCCAAAGGATCTTGAAAATGCCAGTACTCCCAGGGATCAAAGATACATTGTGAACGTTGACTCTGCATATGGCAACACCATATGCTTGCATGTCGACTCCGCATATGGCAACCCATCGCCTCAACTACCACACAGTTTGAACCTTCCTCGCCTTAACACGGAGACGTCGCTCCCCACCTACACTACCACCTTCTAGTTGGTGAGCCACAATTCAACCCTAGGTATACAGAAGTGGTCAACAATTTATCGAAGCCCAATTCAGGTCGGCATGTGAAAGAGGCGCGTTCAATGCTGAAGGCCTGACCAAACATTGGGCAGCCTTATGTGATACAGGCAGGTCAGGATCTCATCTCAAATAATTCATTACTTGGTTGCTTATCTTAACCGAAAGCGTAACTGCCTCGCCGGAGTCTCCAATTATTTGTTGTTCCAACATTTTTCTTCCGAGTTCTGAATTAAATGTAGCGAATGATATAAACCTAAGCAGGGCTAAGAAACTATCTACTACTACGTAATGGGTTAAACATGCAGGGTATGGAAGTGAATTATGCATTAGGTTCCAAAGAATACCAATACTTAATCAGAACGTACTCCCAAGCTTCTTCTTCCACGACATGTCGCTTTATAACTAACATAAATTGGATAGTGACTAAAGGTTATGTCCAAAACAGCAACAATCTGGTCCAGAAGGACATTTTCCCTAGATACGAAAGAACTTCAGATAACATAAAGAAAGAATACAAAATGTGATTATGGGGTCCATTACTTTAAGGCAAATTTTGCTCTGGGACAATGATGGAACACGTAATCGATCAAATCACACTGCAAAACCTTAAATTGGATGAGCACCATTACAAAAACTTGTCCGTTTGCCACAGCACACTGCATCGAATATAATAATTTTTTTTGAATTTAGGGGAGAGAGTGTATGGAAAATGTTCATTTTGTCATCTTCTTCAACCTCTCCCTTCTTCTCTCTCAGTCGGGCCTCCATGGCTGCCTCCCTGCCTCAAGGGACACCCACATCTACCTCATTCCGCCAAGCACACAACGGCTCACTCAGCCATGGCGTCACCACCCATCTCCCTGCTTCTCCACTTGGCTGGCGAGCCTCATCATGGCTAGGAGAGTGGTGGCTGGGAGCAGTGGCATCGAGTCCGCCGTGGTGCACAACGGGGAGGAACAATGGCAAGGGGGAGCAGCAGTGGAGGCGGCAGCGGCGGCGAGTAAATGCTGCGAATGACAAGGAGGAGCTGTGGTGGCAGCACAGAGCGACGGCTACTGGGGTTGATCTATGCAGATGACGGCGGACCGGGGGGGGAGCTAGTGGTGGCAGCGGTGGCAACATGGAGCAACGGTGGCAGAGGCTGGCGGCGGCACGGAGCGGCGATTGTTAGGGTGGAGCTGTGTGGGCGGTGGCAACTGGGTGGAGTTGACGGTGGCAGCGAAGGCAACCGGGAGCGGCAGCGGTGGCAGAGGCTGGCGGCAGCTAGGAAAGTGGTGAGCAAGCGGTTGAACATGAGGGCAAAACAGACTTTTCACGTGCTTTCTCTCTCCCCAAATCTGAAAAACATGATAATCTATCCGTTGTGGTGTCCTGTGGCAAACCACTACGCTTTTGTAATGGTACTCAGCATATTATGCCTTTGTGGTGTGATTTCGCTGATTACACATTTCTTCAGTGCCCCGAAACAAAATTTGCCTTACTTTAATTACAAAATCATATTCAAAGGCACATGCAAAAAAACATTCTCGGACAGGTTGGAGAACTAATCTCTGAGCAGCTTATTAAACACGGGGACAGAAGTATATGAACAATAAATTTTAAGTGGTTGAGTTGTTCTAAACAGTAAACCACGGCTTAATTAATAGCAAAAGAGCAATCCTGATGGACAAAACATGTTTAGAGGGGCATATCAAGTCAGCTTCACTCAATGGTATAAAAGAGAGAACAGATATGCGGATGCTAGGTTGTGGAAATGAAGCAATCTCCATAGTTGTTTACATTTTCCTCAAACCATTCAATAAAACGCTCCTCCTGAGTCTAGATACTCAAGCTAAACAAACTGGTCTCTCTCTCTCTCTCTCGTGGTTTACCAATGGTATTAACCTCCCTTATCAGAAACAGTTATCCCAACAACCATGCAAATATAACAAGATACCCTTTGACCTATGATAAACAATTTCCTCTCTTGTGGTGGAATTGTAGATGTGCTGTGGGGGCCCGATGCTTCTCGATGACGTTTTTGTCCATGTGAATCTTACAGATAATTTGCTTCCGTTCAACTCCAATCGTACGGCCAGGGAATCTGCTGAGCAGTAAATGGACGGTGCATAACTTCATGGTGACGTGGATCAATAGGAAAGAGAGCTAACGTGCAGGTTTCGACTTCACCGGACATCCTTTAGATAGGCCAACTCCCATTCATAAGTCCACTACTACGATATTAACAATAGCCCACTTACCTATTGTTTGCGTTCTCCATGTGAACAGCCTTCACTATTATCATTGTCACCGTTGATAGGTATTCCATAAATAGTTACATTATATAATTTTTTAAAACTAAACATATAGATAGTAGTAGTAAGTAAATGGTGGTCACCTCCGAGGCAGACAAGGTACGCATATTACCACGATGTATAATTATTTGATATTTGCGTCCTTTAATTTCCTATCAGTGTGAAGTAATGCTGCTATTGTAAAGCTGACATCACCGGCCTGCAAATCTCACATCTATATTTCAAACTCAATTTTATCGTGCACGTGCAATGTTGTTTCACACATTCATATTCGCACACAGGCACACAGCTGAGCTTTGTGAAGTGGGTGAGTTGCCATGGACTCCTGGCGGTCAGAAATACTGTTGATGAATTATCAAAATATCGTATTTTTCCCTTCTTTTTCACTGTACTATATTCTGGGCTGAATTGAAAGGGTCATGCAGACAAGAGGAAGGACACAAAGCATTTGAACCAGCGGGATCCGTGGCACGCACCGGCCTGGATGGAAAACAAAGCGGTGCTAGAACCTTCAGGACTCAGGAGTCGGGACTCTTGGACTCCACCATACCATTTTTTTAGTTGTTGTTCGCCATGCATCAATGCACAATCTGACCGTTGAGAAGATGCATGGGACGTGGCCCAATCCCCAGCTGGCATTTAGGTTCGGGATTCGTATATTGAATATGGTGAGACGTGGATCAATGGGAAAGAGATAACATGCAGGTTTCGTGTTAAGAAGATTTATCCTTTGTTATGTTCCATATGTTTCTCAGCAACTCGAACGGAGTGATCCTGGTCCACCCTCGTGCTCGTTGTCCTATCTGCATTGGTTAAACTAATCCATCAACTCGTGCTTGCGCACAGGTTAAAATTTTAGAAGGTATATGTATTAAACGTTGATATGAATAATTTAATAGTAGCATCAATAAATAATTTAGAAACACATATATATGTTTATTTTTGTTATTTAATTTTTTATAACAACATATGTTGGTTGTTTAGAGTTTAGATGTAATTTTATTTTATCTTTAGTATAGTAAAGGTGATTATTTCAATTCATCTCTCATAAGCATTGTGGATAATTCATATACAAATTTAGGGGTTATTTTGGTTCATCTTTGGGTAATTTATATGCAAATTTAGGTGTTATTTTAATTAATCTTTCATAATGACATGATGACTAATTTATATGAAAATTTAGAAGTTATTTTAATTAATCTTTCATAATAGCACGGTGAGCAATTTTTTATAAAATATTTAATGGCTATTATTATTAGAGCTACTTAATGGATGGCCAAATGTTTCTCATTTTTATGAGAATTTCTAATATTTATCTTTTTTTCTAGCGCGTCTGGGAAGAATTAACATGGAGTCTCCAGATACTAAATATGTTTAGTATATTTATACCTGTTTGTATCCCAATTTTCTTTCTCCTCAAAATTGAGATAATGCATTATAAGTAATCAAATTTAATATTTTGCGGTACCAATGGCGAAATAAAGAGATGATGGATGTGTGTAGGTAAGTAACTACCTTATTTCTTTTTTTAGTAATTTTTCTTTCCTTTTTGATCGATTGCGTTGAGCTTTGCATAATTGATGTTCCATGTTGTAATGAGCCAGACTTTAACGTGTGGTGAAGAATGGAATAATTAAATAAATCAAAACATAATATTAAATTTAACACTATGCCTTTACCTTTGTTTTACCCCTCAACCTAAAGTAAGGTCAAACTCTAGAAGTTGTATCTCAAACAGGATGCAACGGCCAAGGATCCGAATGCAAGTTGCTGTCGATGCTCCACACGCTGAGGAAAGCAAGGCCAAAGGGTTTTCAGTAAAAAAGCAAGGCTGGCAATGAGATGTAAGAAGCAAATAATGAATACCTTTTTAAATTCAGTGTCTGCAGTGATGTTCCGTGCTTACGTAGATGTATTAGTCCGATGGATGGTGGCACGGTACTTTGTATTCACCCGTCAAGAACTACTTCTTTATATTCGCCTGTACGGCGGCACACGTAGATGGCAACTGGACGGCGTAGGCATAATGTATGCAAGCATGGATTATCACACAGATTGGTGACTATGCATGGGATTCAGTATGATTATTGTTTGTGATGAGTTATCTTCGCTTATGAAATCAAAAAGATGACAGCAATGGATCCTCACCGTACCTCCAGGTTCCGGCCGCCGCGCACAAAGTGCACCACCAGCGGTGGGACCAGCTTGCCGGCGTCCTTCTGCGCCACGCACGAGTCCAACGTCTCCATCCCAGTTGGCAGAGGCACGAGGCTGCTACCCAGTTGCCGCACCAGCTCCGCCCTCAGAGCTTGGTAAGCCACGTCGATGAGGCTGGTGAAGGTGGCGCTGGAGTCAATGGTGAACGTGCCTGGCCACTACTTCTCGACCTGCCAGAGGTCAAACGTGGCTGCGGGACGTCGAGCACATGGTCTCCCCAACCGCGATCCCAGCGGAGGGGTAGGTAGTAGAAAGTGTTACGTTGCTGCAAATCCGCACGCGGATGTACGGCTGGATACGACGGCTCTAGGGCTGTCCGGCGGCTGTACGTATGAGGCGGCTAGGGCAGTGCTTGCTTATTACGTAGGTTGGGGGTGGCTGTACGTATAGTAGCAGGCTGGGAGGTGTACATAGGAGGCGGCTTGGGCTGTGCTTGTTTACGTAGGTTGGGTGGGAGGGTTAATTTTGAGAATTTTTCTATTTTTCTAAAACATCTCGTGAAAATTAACGTTAAAGCTCTAAAAAGAGACTCCAATTAGTAATATTAAGATAGATCTTAGCATTTTATAACCAACAACTTATAAATATTGGCGGAGATGTGTCCGCTCCCTCTGCCCTCCCTCGATCAGCCTGCCGCTGCCACTTCGGCACCGGCGGCCACCCCGGGCTGCCTAGTGAAGCTCCCTTCCCCTCTCCTCTTACGCAGCCCGTTCTTCCCGGGCGGGAGGTCCAAGAGCCTACGTTGGGCTCAAGATCTCCACCCAGCAGACGAGAGTCTAGAGAAATATTTATCCAAATAACAAAATTTTATGTCTGTTGATCTTATTTGATGTCTAAATAAAGCTTACGAATAAGAAATTTTTTATTTGACTAATTATTTCTTTAAATTCAAACATGGTCAATGGCCAAAATTTGTCCTAGCCAAAATTTGGGCCTCAACCCAATCAAACTCCTACATCCAAGCATGGTGAAATAATTCTCACAAGGCGGATGGGGATGATCACCGAAGGCAAGCCGGTGCAGCTGGAAGCTCGGAAGGCGTAAAACAGACTGTACTGTGACAACTTGAAAGCCAGGTCCAATCCATTGTTGAGCTCTTCCCATGTACTGGGAAGCGCTTAAGTGCGCGGTAGGCGGTGGCGTCGCTCGCCTTGCTGCGGGAGCTGTAGATTCTGTTAGAATATTTTGAGCAATGGCCCCTTTTATTCTAATTATAAATTCCAAGTAAATGCAAAATGCTAATAGGAGTTATTCGAGGCTATTAAGTTTATCAACTTATGGCTGGTTATGGTGGCCACTAGTAACGGCCGTTTTATGGCTAATAAGTTACTAGTAACCGTCATTTTAATGGCCTGTCTTATGGTTGATTTACTGGTAATGGCGAAACTTATGATGTCTCTTCATTCCCCTGATGAGAGCGCTTATAAGAGAAAGGAACATCTCTCGTGATCACGAGCTTTTTAACTGTTGCATTGTGTTCTACATTCCCGCCTCTGTTTCTTGCGCGCACAAGACGTAGAGTAAGCAGGCCTCCGAAACCATCGTCGCTGTAGAGGTCATGCTCGGGATAGGCGGTCGATTAGGTTTTTGGGTAGCACATAGCGTGACTGCTTGATCGTCAACGGTTCGCTCGCGACATCGGTACCAGCATCGACATCGAGTTGTTCGTGGGATCGACATTGGCTCGTTCGTGGGATCGGCATCGGCTTGTTCGCGGGATCCCATTCATGTTCTTCTTCTTGGTGGACGTTCGTAGGACGACACTGCGATCCTCGTCCTGCAATGACTTTTGATTGACTACCTCGAGCAACTCACCATGTCAACTCGTGGGAATGGAGCAACCAGTGCCTTGAGCATGGGCCCCTCCGCAGGGGATAATCCTAAACCTCTCACGTTCATGTTTATGGCGATGATCAGTATGTTATGCGCATCTAAGTTATGCTGCTGTTGCGAATGGTAGTCTCACACGTTCACATTATTGTTGTCACTAATCTTGTATGGTTTATATGGATTAAATTTAACATGGAAATGCCTAAATTCCTAACAATCCAAAAACTTGCTGTTAGGTAATTTTCTGTTAGTGGTTTTGCTGATGTGTTGAAGCCATGTGAACCTTTTGATGGAATGGCCTATAAGAGGTGTCGTAGTAAGATGATCTTGTGGTTGACGGCTATGCACTGTTTTCACGTTGCGCAGGGGAAACCTGAACAATTCACTCCTGAACAGGAGAGAGAGTTCGAGGTTGTCGATAGCCTATTTTGAGGCGGCGTGATTAGTGCTTTGGCTGACAAGTACGTAGATTCTTACATAATATTCCCGACGAGCAAAGAGTTATGGGCTGCACTTGAGGCAAAGTTTGGTGTTTCTGATGCCGGTAGTGAGCTGTACATTATGGAGCAGTTGTACGACTACAAAATGGTTGATAATCGTTCTGTAGTTGAACAAGCTCATGAAATTTAGGCACTGGCTAAGGAACTCAAACAGTTTCCGTGTGAGTTGCCCCACAAGTTTGTGGCCGGCAGTATTATCGCTAAGTTGCCACCTTCTTGGAGAGATTTTGCTACTACTCTAAAACACAAGAGGCAAAAGTTTAGTGTGGCTTAACTAATTGGGTCTCTGGATGTTGAAGAGAAGGCGAGAGCAAAAGATTCGCGTGGAAATAGAATTGAGGCTATTGCCAATATAGTACAGAAAGAAAATTCCGATGCACCCCGTAATAACAGGAAAAAGAAGAACAAGCAAAAGAACATATCAAAGCCTAAGCAAACAACCACATTCAAGAAGAAAAAGAACAAAGAGGGTGGTTGTTTTGTTTATGGGAGCAATGAGCATTGGGCAAGTGCGTGCCCAGACCGCAAATTCAACCAAGAGAAGAAATCTGCAAACATAGTCGTTAGTGAGACCGAGAAGGAACATCAGGGTACGGTAATTCTTTATCTACTGTTCTTTTAGTTTGTCATTCACCTGAGTGGTGGGCTGACACCGGTGCTATGGTGGGACTGGAGCCTTGTTGATAGGGAACGGATCGCATGTACGTGTTCTTGGTGTTGGTACGGTTGTTTTGAAGTTTACTTCGGAAAAGACACTGCTATTGAAGAACGTGCACCATGTCCCTTCTATCAAAAAGAATCTAGTTAGCGGCTCTCAATTGTGTTGAGATGGCTACAAACTTATCTTTGAGTCGAATAAATGTGTACTCTCTAAGTATGGTACGTTTATTGGTAAAGGTTATGATTGCGGAGGCTTGTTCCGCTTATCCTTGCATGATGATGTATGTATGAATGCTGTGAGCAACGTGGTTATTTCGAATGAGTCGAATGTTTGGCATTCATGACTTTATCATGTAAATTTTGGTTGTCTTTCGCAGCTAGCAAATCTAAATTCAATCCCAAACATTCTAGCCCGTGCAAAGCACGGGTTGATGGACTAGTTTTTATATAATTTTAGGGTGTTATTTTAGTTTATCTTTTATGAAGGTATGGTGGGTAATTTTTTTAAAAAATATATAATTGATCCAATGTCTGTTATTATTAGAGCTACATGATGGAAGGCCGCATGTTTCTGATTTGTGTGATAATTTCTAGGATTTATCTTTTTTCTTATTAGTGCGTTTGGTGAAGATTAACGTGGAGGCTCTAAAAGAAGCCTCTAATTACTAAAGGTGGCAAAAGATCACATATGTATGTATGTATGTATGTGCTAACATTCTAGCCCGTGCAAAGCACGGATTGATGGACTAGTTTTTATATAATTTTAAGGTGTTATTTTAGTTTATCTTTTATAAAGGTATGGTGGGTAATTTTTATATTGTGGATTATTTTATTTCATGTTTTATAATGGTATGGTGGGTAATTTTTTTAAAAAGTATATAATGGATCCAATGTCTGTTATTATTATAGCTACACGATGGAAGGCCGCATGTTTCTGATTTGTGTGAGAATTTCTAGGATTATTTTTTTCTTATCAGTGCGTCCAGTGAAGATTAACGTGGAGGCTCTAAAAGAAACCTCTAATTAGTAATGGTAAGATATATAAAATAATAGCACTCCTATATGTAAACAAAAGTGACCGTGTGGGATCATACAGGCTTCAGATAGGGCGTTCGAATCGTAGTTCAGAAGAGACCATACGTGCACGAAAATTGCGAAATTATAATACCATCTTGAGTACAAATAGCTTACCATCTTGAGTACAAATAGCTACATATTGTATAATCTATTTTGAAGATGTAAGAAATATTGTTAATGTCTATGGCTTATGCATAACACAGAATCCATATATTGAAGAACCTAAAATTTAAAATATAACCTACAAGTTGACTTCAACATTTTTGCTTTAGTTACCATCTTGAGTACAAATAGCTACATATTGTATAATCTATTTTTGGAAACTCCAACTTGATCATCACCAGACGTGCTAAAAAAAAGATAAATTCTACAAATCCTCACATAATTTAGAAATATCTGTCCATCTATCAAGTACCTCTAATAATAATAGCCATTAGATATACTATGTTTTAAAAAGAACTACCAAACATTATGAAAGATCAATTAAATAACCTCCTATATTTGCATATAAATTACCCACCATGCCATTATGAAATATGAATTAAAATAACCCTCTAAATTTACATATAAATTACTCACCATCCTATTATGAAATATAGTAAAATAATCATTTTTAATATTACTAAATATAAAATAATATAATATCTAAACTCTAGCATTGTTATAAAAACTTAAACAACAAAACAGACACACAGGTGTTTCTAAACTATCAACTGCTACTACTGTAAAGTTATCTATTAACTTTTGATACATATACTAACTAAAACTCTAACACGTGCTGGCACGGGTTGATGGACCAGTAGAGATAATATTCAGGAAAGTAGTGTTTGAGCAGTTAGAGCATACCGAGGGCAACTTTGAAACTTGAAGGAAGGACATTTCCAAAAGTATCTTGATGCAATCCATCCCCTTCAAGCGTTCAATGAAACCTAGAGCAATCCATTGGTGAACCAAATCATCTTCAACAATGTCATGGCCTTTTGGGAATACGGCACAATAGGAAAAGCATATCCTTAGTTGTGGTGGCATCCTTTCATAACTTAACTTCAAAGACGGAAGTACATCATTATCCTTAAAGGGTTCATTCCAAATATCATTGTTGTTTATTTCTGTCCATCCAGACTCATGATCTTTGGGTCGTAGCATGAACCCAATTGCTTGAGCTGCTTATGCCACACCTCCACATTTTTTTGCAATATCCAACCCTATTTCCTCCAATTTTTGTTTGTTAGACTTGAGATCAAATTTACTGGATCTCTTAATTATTTCCCAGCATATATCATCTTTCCAAGGGTTGTAGCTTGTATGGTTCGCTGGTGGAAATTTTCCTTGCAATGTCTTCCTTGCGGGTGGTTATTATAACACGCATGATACTGTCCTTTACATGAAGCATCCTTCTTAGCTTAACCAACTCAGTCTGTTGGTCCTCCCATAAGTCATCTAAAACAATGAGAACCTGCTTGCCATGAAGTAGGCTATCAATGCAACTCTTTATGACTTGTTGTGTACTACTGTTATGTTGACCTCCATCTGTTGGTAGCTGAGAAATTATAGATCTTCCAATTTGCAATAAATTGAAATCTTGAGAGACATAAACCCATACACGATGATCATATTTCTTGAATCGGTCGTCGTTGTAAACTTGTTGTGCTAAAGTGCTCTTGCCCATGCATCCAAGGCCATAGATAGGAACAATCACTAGCTCATCATTGTTGGTACCTGCAGATAACAACAGGTCTATGCTTTTCTGCTTTTCTCCATCCCTTCCTATTATTGGTTCTTCAGGCAGATCTGATGTTGTTTCATGTTTATCATAACACTGCTCAATAGTCGTGGTAGTGCCCTGTCTGAAGTTAAAACTCTGAAAATTCTTGTTGATTTTTCTTAGATTTTCTCTTGCTGTCTTCATCCTATTAGCCATAACAATCCTCTTGTATCCCATTGGAAGACATGAAAGGAATCGTGGCATCTGCAAGAATTTCATTTTTATATCTCAGTTGAAGGCTCGAAGCTACTAGGCTAAACAATGACCGAGGCATCAAACTGTACAAGTTTATATATGTGGGACATAACATAATATCTTAGTGTGTGTGTGTGTGTGTGTGTGTATCACACACGAGATATTTCAAATTCCTCTGGAAACAAAGACGAATCAGACGACTATAATGCCAATGCACGTATACAATCGCAAGAAAAATGTCGATTGCTATAAATATATATGTAAAGAAAAGGAGAAAAGGGAAAGTAGAATGCATGACAACTCACCTTTGCATTAGCTGCTTGGTCACTAGTGTCTTGGTAGTCCTCGAGAATGTCGGAGATGTCCAAGGCGGCGTGCTTGAGCCGCTTCAGCCACAGCCGCACCAATTTCTCCTTGCCCGACTTCCTCTCGGCGTCCTCGAGCGCTGCAGAAATGGTCTCCAGTGTATCCATCTTGTCCTCCAGGTCTCCATCGAAATTCCACAGCAAATTGGCCTGCTGTGCGATGGCGGAGCCAAGATTATCTTTGGCAATCTTGACGAAAGCGGACGTGAGCAATCCAGCTACTGCTTCCGCCATGGCTGCAGTGAAGATGGGAGCTAATATTTAGCTTGTGCGTATTGGCTGCAGCCTGCAGTGAGATGTATAAACATATACAGAATCAGGTAATGCTGTATATTGCTGAAGAGCATCATCGCAGATTACGTGAATCTGAATGGGAAGAATGAATAATTTAAGCGCATATATATACTTACCGTCCCACTGGTGGCAGTGATGAGTGGAGATCAGGGAGATGCTTCTGTTGTCCACTCCATGTAATCCACCGACGCAAGGAAACGGAGACGAAGCTGTGGGCAGTGGAGTGGATCGGAGCTCGGAGGAGGAGGAGCAGTTTTGCCTTTGGCACTGGCACACAGGCACACAGCTAGCTTGCTGGCGGGCGGCCGGGCTGATCAGATCATGAGACAGAGCACCAATAATAAGCCAAGTTCCCTTTCCCGTTCTCTCGATCGATCCATATATCACGCACGCACGCTCCTGCCTGTGCGTGGAGATGGTAGGTCCCCCCACACAATAACAGCAGCTACCAGAGCAGCAGCGAGCTAGTCAAGTCTTTGGACGCTATGGCGGTCTGCATGGGGTCTGATCTCCATGAATTATTGCCCTGTCCGGCGGCCACCGTTGATTTTAAAACATGGGATTTAAATTCACACGTCTTTTTAAATTTGATACCGTATCATAATAATATGTAGAGTTACAATAAATTAATGACATGTGGATGAAAAGCTTACGAATTGAGACCTAATTTCTGTATTATTTCTCCGGAGTCTCAATGAGTCGTACCGTTCACATGTGGGTGTGGACCAATCATTGACATCACGTACGTACGCGTACGTACGGGGTGCCCATCCGTTTCGTTGGCTCATCGCGCAAGCGGTTGTTGTATAGTAATTAAAAGAGACGGACGGCTATCTTGCTTGCTCTGGTTCATTTTTTACAAATGATACGATGGATGGGTTAGACCGTCTTCAACGAGTTATTTAAATAGATTTGCCTATCATTCTTCTAATCATCTTTTACTCTGTGTACGGTAATACTGCAGTGTCATTTTGTACTATACAGCCTATATATACGATCCGCTGAAAACGGTCTTAGACGGACAGCAGCAGTTGGGTATCCCATTGTGCATTTTGCACAACTTTGACACATGGTCTCCCACGCTCTCACAAATTACTGTTTTGTAAATATACATACACTCAACCTTACTTCCATGAGATCTCTACTTCGATTCCCATTTCCCAAGGACATGGTAGGCCTTGTAGGGTCATCCCACCACAATAACACCAGCCAGCAGAGCCTTGGAGGGTAGCGGCGTGCCTGTCTGATCGTCGGCATGCCGTACGTACCGCGTCCACACTCCGCCACTGTCCCGGCCTAGTCACATTGATTCATCCACCCATCGATCATTCTTGTCTTTCCTCTCATCCCATGCTTTTTTACACTTACTTCGTTTAATCTTTATTACAGTTTCACCCCCGCGTTCAACTAACTGTTGGCGTACCAAGCACTTTTGTCACGGTTGGTACGGTCTCATCCATTGTAATTTTCGTAATACCAGAAGTTGGGAAATCACGGCCGAGTTTGCTAGCATGAGCACCACTAGCACTACTACGCCTGCTAGAGCATGTCAATCATGTCGACCTTCTCTGTCACTTCTCATGGCTGATCTAGCCAAACACTTTTGTCACGGTTTTTACGAGCGACAAAAGGCTCCAATGAGCTAATGAAAAATCTTACAACACTATACATATATTATTGGTGTCCTGTGTGGCATAAGAGCTAATGCCAGTCATTCTTTTGGTGTTCCTGAGCTGTAGTCTTGTACCATGTCCATGCCTTGGTGATCCAGTTGTGTCTACACTATAGATCAGAGGGTGAAAGCAACAGTTCTGTCGCAATTTTCTGACACTACCAACAGAGCTCCAGATGTCCAAGAACCATGTCTGCCTCTGTTACTTGCTCCATCGCGCGCTTATCCTTAGCTATAGAATACAAGCCGGTTCACGATCTTCTCAAGCGATTCAGGTTTTTGAAGCAAGCTATTGCCACCGTTTTAACTATATTCTGGCCTAGAGTTGATCTGTGCCAAGCAGTTAGGAGACGCCATGGCCTGCCATATAGAGCAAATAGTTAATTATAGTTTCTACATCTGCTAGTGATAATGATTCTGAGTGCGCATCGTCTTTATAAAGACAACGCTTTTATCTTTCTGAAAAGAGAAACAAAGAAGAAAAGCACCTGAGGCTGTGATTTAATTAGGTAGCTAGAACCATTCTGCTAGGGGCTCCTGGGTTTTGGATTCTACTATCAACAGATTTACCTACCAAGAACAAGTGACAAGGAGTGAAGAGTTTTAGTAATCTCACAATGCAAAGAAACGTCCAATGCATAGCAGGTGCTAAAGATGGACATGTCAATTGAAGAAACTTCATCGGTACTAGATTTCCAATCAATATCAATCCTATACTTGTTCATACTGCAACAATATTATATATGTGCTGCTAGTAATGGCTATACTAGCAGTATATTAGTTTTATGTTTTGCATTTTTCAATGATCTCAGAAGTTTCTTTGCATGTCTGTTTTAATCAATACTGCCTGTGTTCCAAAAAGAATGCATCCTAGCTACGCACGTGGACATAGCCAGAATTGCATTATTTTTTGGGACTAGGGTAATTATAAAAAAAAATCTGTTAACTATAATTTTGGAGGCTATATGTATCATTATGTTCTCACCTGGTTTATCTGGCCACCTTCTGCTTCGCCACAATAACCGAATAGGGGTGCCTGGAAATCCAGCCTCTGGCCGAAGTTTCTTTTCCATGTAATGGCGGTACGTATCAGGAAAGAGCTTTGCATCATTTACAAATAGAACAAATGTTGGTGGACCGATGGCAGCCTACAAATTAGCAATAACCGCTTATCAGATGCAACAGAATGCACAAGCTAGAGAGCTTAATAATATTAGGTTGAAATAAATCTGAAATAGTAAAAGATTGAACCGACGGAAACTTGCGTCCCCAACGGCAAGAGGAGGAAGAAGAGCAAATTCCATATATGCCATTAAAAATTATATCAATCCTTTATGTGCTATTAAAAATATAACTTCCTTTCTATGCTGTCACTTTTAATTTTTGATCCCTTGCCATCGCCGTCCAAAGGCTGGACGACGCCGTTACCTGTGTAGTTGGACCCACATGGCATACACTCATTCCCTCACATGCTCTCTTGGTCACAAGAGGCGGAGCAGCATGGGCAGCGGCACCCCCGCCGGCCTGGAGCCGCGCGCGGCGGCCTCGTCGGCCCACGTACCACCACTCCGACTCCTCTCCGCACCACCACCACGACGAGGGAGGAGAGGACGCCCCCGGCGCCGAGAGATTCCGAGGGCCCCACCGGGGACCGACGGGGAGATGGGCATTCGCCGGCTCCTCCAGCTTGCCGCCGCCATCCTGCTTCTACCTCCGCGCCGCGCTCTCAGCCTCCGCGCTCGCCTCCGCGCTCTCGGCGCAGTTCGCCTCCGCCAAGTTCTACAAGACGTCCTCTTCCTCCGTGGGCGGGGCCGCCTCCTCCGTCTTCGGCCGCTTCCAGTGCCGCGGGTACCTCTCCGTCTCCGACTGCGCAACCTGCGTCTCCCGCGCCCGCGTGGCTTGGCGCGCCCATGGGCGCCGGCCAGCGCGGACGGGGCGCGGCGGCCTCGCGCGGGCGGCGGCGAGCGAGCGCGGCCACGGGCGTGGGCGAGCACGGACGGGGCTCGGTGGCCTCGCGAGGGCGTCGGCAAGCGAGCGCGGCGATGGGCGCCGGCGGCCTCGTGCGGCCAGGGGTGCGCGGCATCCTCTGGCGGGCGTCGGCGAGCGCGGGCGCCGTGGCATGGGGCTGCCATGTGGGCCCAGCTCTGCCCAATAACGGTGTTAGCCTGTTAGATGACGGTAGTGGCGTAGAAGGGATAAAAATTAAAAGCAATGGCACAGAAGAGAAGCTATATTTTCCCATGGCTATAAAGGATTGGTATAATTTTTAGTGGTATACAGGGAATTTGCTGGAGGAAGAACGTGCCATTTGATCTTCACGGAGAGGTGACATGAGAAGACGAGGAGGAGATGATGTCACCTGGGGTGAAGTCGAGGTTGGAAGGATTCATGGTGTCACCTCGCGTGGCTCGAGGCATGGCCGGAACTCAACGTCGTCGTGTTCCTCTGCTGGGTGAGCAAGCAAGGGCTTGCTGTCAGAGGAGAGGAGCAGACCAAGGACATCACCGCTGCTGGCCTAGAGAAAGTCCAGGCAACGAAGCGGTTCGTCCTCTGGGTCGTGCCGTGTGCATGCACAATCCCTTGGCATCTTCATCGTGTGTGTGGTCCTATACTCCGGCATCTCCAGCGCCGGCCGGACAGCACGCCGCCGTTGATGATTCCGCTAAGCAGATCTTCCGTCACCAACAACGGCAGGCACAGCAGCAGCAGCACGGCGGGAGCCCGGAGGAGGCGGCCGGAATTTGCCCGCCGCCGCGCTTGGCTGTCCATTAATTAATCTCGATCGCAGCTACACTACTAACACCGATAATGGCAGCGGCACTGCACACATGACATGAGCGTACAACTGCAGCCCTAGTGCATGCATTGACGCAAATTGACCTTCTTGTTCAGTTCTTTATTCTATCAGACTCATCACTGGAGAACACAAATAATTAAGGACATCTTAATCAATATAACAACATGCAAATACACCATCTGATCCTACCCTTTCTGCAGTGCAGAGCAGAGCAGAGCAGAGCACAGTTTTACACCTCCGAACAGAACATGGACATTCTCCGCTGCCCACCAGGCCTGCACATATGGGATTCCCGATAGTAGATTATATCGGCACGGCAGAGGGATATTATCTCCTCCACTCCAATTGCGTCTTCGCTGTCCTGCATGCTGCATGCTATAAGCCGGCGAAACAGAACACTGGACTCATGGACGACGGGATGGTCGGGAGGAGCACATAGCACGTGGTGGCACCAGACCAGAGGCGGAGCACAGGAAAATTACGCAGGGACCAACTAGTCGCAATCCTGAAACTGCACACAAGAAAAAAATGTGAACTGAATAATATTTTCAAGGGTGGTACATAGTCCAACAATATTTTTCCTGCACAATGCCTTCACAAAACTCGATAACTGTCCATGCATCACCTGACTTTCATGTTTTTTTTCCCAACATATTATGGATAAGACGAGTGGTGAAATATACTATCAAACAGTTTATAAATTGGAACGGAGTGAGTATTCAGAAAAAGGAAAAAAAAAGCACTGCAGGAATGAAATAACTGGTGGTAATTAATGTGCTGAAAACAAACTGGAAGCATATAGTAGTTGTATAATGAAAAACTTGACGAAGGCTCAAATTAGATACAGTGCAGCTCGGCAGGCAACTTACTTCAATAACGTTTATGTGAGCAAGCTTCATCTTGTTCTCTTCTGATTCACACCACTCTTTCAGCTCCCAGCTACACCACCGAATCTCAAGCTTCTCGAGGTCCTTCAGTTGATGTATACATGAAGGCAATGACTTGATGCTCTCACAGCTATCGATGACAAATGTTTTCAGAGAGGAGAGGTCGCCCAGCCACTCAGGCAGTGCTGATATGCCTTCGCACCATTCCAATGTCAGCGACCGAAGGGAAGTGAGGTGCCGCACGCTTTCCGGCAGGCTCGTCAGATTATAGCAGTGTGTGATCGTCAGCGCCTGGAGGGCGGAGAAGTGGTGGAACACCTCCATGCTCCGGCAGCGCATTCCGTCTAGTGCCAGCTTGGTGGCTGCACGGCTGGAGGAGGTGCCATTGCCATGGCTGATCTTGCGTGCCTCCTCGAATGAAGCTAGCACTTGGTCGCTCATCGTCATTTCGCATTCACGAAATGCTGGTGGGCATGGTTTCAGCCTCAAGCTTGGACAAAACCTTATCGTCAGGCGGTCTAGCACAGGGAACATGAACTCCTCCTCCACACCATCCTCATCAGCAGAGTACGTTGTGTTCCACTCCTCCAAGCCTTGCATATCCTCGATGCAAAGAGACGCCATTCCACGGAATGCCCCTTTGCCACCACAGAAGTCCCTACCGATCGTTGTAATGCTAGGCAACCGAGCGAGAATCAGGTTTCCTAGGTGCGGCAGCTGTCCGAGTGGTGGCAGGTTCCTACAGTTAGGCAAATTTTGCAGCTCAACAGAGATCAGATTTGTGAGATGACGAGAGATGTCCATGACCCAGCGTGGAAAGCCTGTGCAGCTGTAGCCGTCTAGACTCAAGTGCTCCAGAGCTCTTGGTGGCACTAGTTGTTCCAAAAGATCCATGTCCTTTAAATGCCGATCCACACCCACGGTCCAAGCCAATGTCAACTCTGAGAGATTATGTTTGTCCGTCAACTTTGCTCTACTTGCTTCCTCTAGACACCTTGCATTTTCAAGAGAGAGTATTCTTAACTCACTAATGTGATGGGCGCCTCCCAGCAAATGAAGTTTGCGGCAGCCACTGATGTCATTGGCAGCAACCTTGAAGACTGGTAATGTTCGTGAATAGTGCACCAGAGAGCTGGCCTGATCCATCAGTTCAGCCGAGCACCCCTCCATCAGCAAAGACTTTAGCCCAAGTGCGCCTATACTGTCAGGTAGGGACAGAAGATTTCGACAGTAAGTAAGATCCAGCATCTGTAATCTTTTGAGGTTACCAAAACTTTCCGGTAAACACGCAAGATGACGACTGAAGGATAGGTCAAGGTCCTCCAGATTGGTAAGGGTGCCAATAAAGTCGATGGAATTTATGTCACAGCTTACCAATATCAACTTCTTGAGATTGGTGAGGTTTCCAAAACAAACAGCCGATTCTTCATGAGGAATACTCGTCAACGACAGATCTAGGTGTTGTAGTGCAGTGAGGCCACGCAGACCTCCCAACAGCAACCACTCCTTCACGCCTCTGCAGTTTGAAAGATCTAGATGCAACAAATTTTGGAGCTTCGTCATTGACTCCGGCAGTTTCCTGATTTCCCAGCACTTTGACATATTCAAATACTGTAAATCAGCGAGGTTACCAATAGCTTCTGGTAGACGTTGAAGACAGTTACAAGATGATAAGTTCAAGTGTTGGAGCTGCGTTAGGCCACACAACGATTCAGGCATTTCTTGGAGGCTGAAGCAATTAGATAACTCAAGATGCCGCAGATTCATCAGTTTACCAAACGAGCTTGGCACTGCACTTATCCGAGAACAACCAGACATGTCAAGATGCACCATGCATTTTAAGTCTCCAAATGATTCTGGTAGTTTTGATATACCAGAACATTCTGACAAACCTAGATATTGTAGACACCCAAGCTTGCAAATTTGTTCTGGTAGTGTAGAAATTTGACAAGATTCATTTATGTTTAGGTATTGCAGTTTTGCTAGCTCAGTTATACAATCTGGGAGGCTCGAATTTTGCATTCTTGGAGCAATAAGACACCTCAGCTGCTTTAGTTGGCCAATAGAGTCTGGCAGCAGTATACCAGAGGTTTCACTGAAATCCAAAGTACGCAGGCACTTCGCAAATGAAAATGCACCACTGCGGATATCCAGTTTTCCACAATCTAAGAAACGAAGTACCCTCATCTTTGACGGCAAAATATTTGACAATTTTCTTGTTCCATCATAGTTTTTGAGCAATGAATAGCGACAATATTTGTGGGCACGTGCATTTATCTTCAGTGCACAATCAAAAACAGTAAGCTCATCAGCGATGGTCAATCTTGCGAGGTCATGCACTAGGTCATGCATGATGTATCGCACCACATGCTTTCTAGATGTCTGAAAGGATAATTATATATCTTATTTAGATAATTATATAACACGAATTACGGGACATACTATAAAATAAAAATTCTAGAAATTCTAAAAAAATAGAAACATTTGGCTGGCTACCAAGTAGTCTATAATAATACGAGCCATTAGATCTGTTATTTTTCAGAAAAATTACTCACCATGACATCATGAAATACTATTCAAGTAACCACTTAAATTTTCATATAAATTAAACATCATGTCATTATGAAAGATCAATTAAAATAACCTCTAAATCTACATATAAATTACCGACAAATGCCATTATGAAAGATGAATTAAATTAACTCCTGAAATTTAAATATAAATTACCCACCATTCATTGAGAAAGATGAATCAAACTAACCCTTAAATTTGCACACAAATTACCATTTTGAAAATGAATTAAAAGTATCCCCTAATTTATATATATAATACCACTATGCCATTATAAGATATAAAGGTTAACAGGTAGAGTCTGTTATAGGTAGATAAGATAAAAATATGCATATATACCAACTTTCTATTTAAGTGAGACATATGAGAGACATTGAATAATAAAAATCTTAATTAATTGTGACTCTCAAATTTATATATAAATTTCTAATATTTATATTTCATACTGACCCGTGCTTTGCACGGGGTTGACATACTAGTACAAATAAAAGGTGATGATCCGTTTGGACATAACACTACTAGAGAATCCACCATCCATCCACCGCATATATATACCAGCCAAACTTACATATGGTACTGATGCTAGAGTACATGTTGTGGCCTCTAATAAAACGGTATTATTACCGCTTACACAACCGGTACTAATATATAAAATCATAGAAATTTCCAAAAAATTAGAAACATCTATGGAAGACTCAAGGGGACCAAGTCTAGGCTTTCGTCATGGCTGTGATGAGTGCTTGTCAACACTAAAACCCTGCCAAGTGGACTGGTAAGCATCTCTAGAGTGGATTTTGAGGAAAGCCCTCTCGAGTATACTGAAAAACAGCACCAGAGTGAAGTTTGTGTGACAAAACCCAATTGAGTGAATTGGTAGATAGGTGGCCTAGGGGATACTTGGGTTCGTGGTTGGCTTCAAAAGGACTTGTAGTCAAGCAAAGGATTGTGGGCCTCGAAACCACTACCATTGGAAGCTCATGATTGTTTCTTGGTTCCATCATCAAAACTAGGGTCCAATATCGTTTCTTGGTCCGAGCGTCAAAACTTGGGGCCAAAGAGCGTTTGTTGGTTCCATAGTCAAAATCAGAGATACCGCAAGGATTGGACTATTGGGACATCGGGAAATTGCTTCGAGGCTAAGAAGATCAAGGACTCCACCATGTTCATCTAGATGAGTTACACGGCATTTTTTATTTTAGCCCTTTAGGCATTCTAGTGTTGAGTTTTATATTTGGGGGCTAGGTGCAAAACAGACACTTAGAGTTTAAGGCTAAGGTCTAGTAGTATAAGTAAGCGTTGAGGGCTACCATAGGGTTTCCTTCTCTTACTCCTATTGTTTTGCCTTTGGAATTCTTGCCTCAAACACCATGAATAGTGTGCCCTTAGATTAAATCTGAGCTCCATAGTTAGTGGGTATGAGTGTGGCTTGCTAAGACGGTGTTCATCTTGTAATCATGAATCTTTGAGATCCATTTGGCTATTCAATAGATGGATTTTGTCTTAGCTTGTGTGTGAGCTTGTTCCTCTTTCTAGCTTTGGATCTTGGTGAAGATTCATGGCTTATGGTATTTCTTGTTGCCATGGGTTGGGTCCTCTCTTTTGCTTTAGTTTTGGTTTGCTAGGACATGGTGGATTTGAGCTTTTCAAGTGCCAAATTATTTGAACTTCACTTCTTGGATAGTCAAAATTTGTGGAGGATTTTGGATCTTTTAAGTTGGTCTTGTGGGAAAAGTTTCTCCACGACCTAGATAAGATCTTTAGTAAAGTTTGGAGTTTATGTGTGCAAGTATTATTCAAGTTTTGTGGATTTGCGGGCTGTTTTCCACATCCCAGTCTCTGGCTGTGTTTTTGTACACACCGAACCATCCGATGGTGTGCACATCGGACCGTCTAGTGCGCAGTTTGGACATAGGCAGAGTTAATGAGGCTCACCACTTTCATTAGGCTTTTGTACACACCAGATTGTCCAGTGGTGTGCATTGGACAATCCGGTGCATGTCGATACGCTATGGTGGTGCTTAGACTACCTCATCCGATGGTGCACATATGACCGTCCAGTGCATACTATTAGACCGTCTGGTGCATGTAAGTCAGCTATTTTCGGTTCCTATTTTCTTGTTCACACTAGACCATCCGGTCTGTTCAGCAGGGCTCATCAACCGAGCCGACCAGTCTACGACTCAGGGCTCATCCTCGCCCAACATTGCCGGTTGTCTGCTACTAGTCCTCCGCTGTCGGCGCTCGCCCACCACCATCAGGCGTCCTCTCAGCTGGATTCAAGGGCAAAGCTATGTGTGTGAGTGCGGGTGCACATGCACCCACAAGATTTTGCAAAATCCTTTATATGAGCCTAAATTTCACCACTTTTGCACCCCCTAGAGCTCATATCTATGCACCCACAAGACACATGCACCCCCCTCAAGTTTGCTCTAGCTTCGCCACTGGCTGGATTTGGCAGTGCTCATCGGCCATCCTCACTGCTGCAACCGGTATTGCCGCACCTCCTCGCAGCTGGATGTGGTGCCGCCGGCCTTCCTTGCTCCAGGATCCGGTACCACCGCGAGGTCCAGTCGCTAGCACCGTAGATCCATCATCCTCTTGATGCGATGGAGGAGTTTGTCGCCGGTCATTCCTGCACCGTCCTCCTTTGCGTGCCAGCCACCTCCACCGCTGGCCATCCACGCGCCCCGCTTCCTCCACGATGGGCCGCCACAATCTCGCAGTGATCCGCCAGTGCCGGTCCTCCTCGTGCCAGTGTTCATCGGATCCCCGCTGCTTGTAGGACCTCCGGTGCCACCCCCTTCCCCTTCTGTTCCCACGTGCGAAGCAACTATAGGCAAGAGCACGTTTGGCAGGAGGCGCATTGACCAGCAGGAGCGTGAGCTAGAGCTGCAGGCTATCGGCGTGCGCGAGCTGGAGTTGCTTGTCATCTCCAAGTGCAAGTACGAGACAAGCTGCCCATCGACATGTGCAAGATGGAGATGTTGACCGCCGGCGCGTGCGAGCTTAGACTATAGCTGGTCGCTGCCCGAGCCTGCGCAGCCTCTGGATCGGGGCCACGTCCTCCTACATTGGCTTCACCGTGAAGCCGATGTCCTGCTCGGTGCTCAACTCCAACCGCAAGGAGCAATTTGGTCTTTTCTAGCTAGCACCTGTAATAGCAGCCTCACAGCAAAACTAACAGAAGTGGCACGAAGGGAATGCAAAAATCAAAGCATTGGTATAGAATGAATGATGCATCTTTGGATGGTAAATGGAGAATTCCTATAGGATTCGATGGCCCATAGAGAATCTCAATAAAAACCACCCGGTTCAAACGGTTTTTACTGGTCCAATTTCACAGCCAGTCTTTAAGTGAACCGGGCTGCTGAGGCCTTCGGATCTAGTTTTTTTTTGTCTGACCATCGGTCCAGTCCAGCCCTAAAAACTATGCCCCTAATTAATACATCTATATTTCTTTATCTAGTATATGCATGCATGCATCTTGAGATTAAATTCCCTTTCTAGTCAGTTATTATGAGAAAATTTTGAACCCTAAAACAACAATTATTATAGGATTGGAATATGGAGTAGGTACTTGTTGGGAATATACAGATTTGTTTGCATAGAAAAGAGGAATGGTGCTATTCATTTCTGCGGCAGCTAATTAGGTTACCTTGTCATTTCATTATTATTATCTTTGATTCTATCATGCTTTCTTCTTATTCTAGTTACTTTTCACCACTAGTAGCTAGAAATGCATAAGGGACACTATCAAATGTTTCCTAAGTACATAGATTATGGTATGCATGCAGCATGCCTGTATGAATGCATCATCGTACAATAGGCAAAAACAAGTAGGAGGAGAACATACTGATAATTATCAAGAAAAAAAAACTAATATGGGAACATATATGTATAATCAGGGAAAAGTTGTGTTCGAGCAGTTATAACATACTGAGGGCAACTTTGAAACTTGAAGGAAGGACATTTCCAATAGTATCTTGATGCAATCCACCCCCTTCAAGCGCTCGATGAAACCCAGAGCAACCCATTGGTGAACCAAATCATCTTCAATAATGTTATGGCCTTTTGGGAATATGGCACAGTAGGAAAAGCATATCCTTAGTTGTGGTGGCATCCTTTCATAACTTAACTTCAATGACGGGAGTACATCATTGTCTGTACAAGGTTCATTCCAAATATCACTGTTGTTTATTTTTGTCCATCCAGACTCATCGTCTTTGGACCGTAGCATGAACCCAATTGCTTGAGCTGCTAATGCCACACCTCCACATTTTTTTGCAATAGCCAATCCTATTTCTTCCAATTTTTCTTTGTTAGATTTGAGACCAAACTTACTGGATCTCTTAATTATTTCCCAGCATATATCATCTTTCAAGGGTTGTAGCTTGTATGGTTTGCCGGTGGAAATTTTCCTTGCAATGTCTTCCCTGCGTGTGGTTATTATAACACGTATCATACTGTCCTTTACATGCAGCAGCATTCTTAGCTTGTCCAACTCAGTCTGTTGGTCCTCCCATAAGTCATCTAAAACAACCAAAACCTTCCTGGCATGAATTAGGTTACCAATGCAGTTGTTTATGACCTGTTGGGTGTCACTGTTCTTTTGACATCCATCTAGTGATAGCTGAGAAATTATAGATCTTCCTATTTTCAACAAATTGAAATCTTGAGACACATATACCCATATACGATGATCATACGTCTTGAACTGGTCATCATTGTAAACTTGCCGTGCTAAAGTGCTCTTGCCCATTCCTCCAAGGCCATAGATAGGAACGATCACTATCTCATCATTGTTGGTATCCGCAGATAGCAACAGGTCTATGATTCTCTGCTTTTCTCCATCTCTACCTACTATCGGTTCTTCAGGGAGACGTGATATTGTTTCACGTTCATCGTAACACTGCTCGATGGTCGTGCTAGTGCCGAGTGTGAAGTTAAAACTCTCAAATTGCTTATGGATCTTGCTTAGATTGCCCCTCACTGTCTTCATCCTATTAGCCATGATAATCCTCTTGAATGGATTTGGAAGACAAGAAAGGACTCGTGGAATCTGCAAGAATTTCATTCTTATATCTCTATCAAACGCTTGAAGGTACTAGGCTAAACAAAGAGGCATAACCTGACATCTTAGTATACCGCAAACTAAAATAGGAAGATACGAGATATTTCAAATTCCTCTGGGAATTAAGACGAATCAGGCTACTATATATAATACCAATGCATGTATACAACAATCGCAAGAAAAATGTCGATTGCTTTAAATATGTAAAAGAAAGGGAAAAAGAATCTTTATGTACTCAAAAATTGCTTTGCTTAAGTGTACACCAGTGGTAGTAGAATGCATAACAACCACTCACCTTTGCAGTAGTTGCCTGCTCACTACTAGTGTCTTGGTATTCCTCGAGAATGTCAGAGTTGTCCAAGGCGGCGTGCTTGAGCCGCTTCAGCCATAGCCGCACCGAGCTCTCCCTGACTGATCGCCTCTCGGCGTCCTCGAGCGCTGCAGAGATGCTCTCCAGTGTATCCATCATGTCCTCCAGGTCGCCGTCGAAGTTCCACAGCAAGCTGGCCTGCTTTGCGATGGCGGAGCCCAGCTTTTCTTTGGCGATGGCGACGAAAGGAGATGTGAGCAATCCAGCTACTGCTTCCGCCATGGCTGCAGCTAGCGCAGATTAGATAAATAGTGTGCGCAAAGAACCTGCGGATAAATATGTACATAATTATTAGGTAATGCTGTATATAATCCTTGTTGAAGAGCATCAGATTATAGGTGAAAGTACTGAATGAGAAGAATGAGTAATTTAAGCGCATATATACTTGCCGTCCGTCCCACTGGTGGCAGTGATGAGTGTGGAGATCAGGGAGATGCTGCTGTTGTCCACTCCATCTATCCGCTGACGCAAGAATTTTTTCTGAAAGAGCAGCCAAAGACTGGTGTGGAGTGGATCGGATCGGAGGAGGAGCAATAGGTTTGCCTTTGGCACTGGCACAGCTAAGCTACCGGTCGGGCTGGTCAGATCATGAGACGACAGAGCACCAACCACCAAGCCAATTTCCCGTTCTCTCGATCTATCCATATATCACAGACGCGCAAAACACACCGTTTGCGCGTTGTGCACGGAATGAAGTTTGAAATAGAGATGGTGAAATAGACGAGCCAATGACAACAGCGATAGATTCCTGATGGCTATAGATCATTGGTGTCCCTCTATCATCTGCATACCACGTCTCTGTAGATCATACCAGCTACTGGTGCACAGTACCAGCACCCTTTCCAATCGATAAGACCATCTCCAACCGATTACCGAAATGCATTGCCCTATCCACTATTCCAACTACTTTTCTCTCTGTCTACAGTAGCGCTACAGTATCGATTTGTACTATGACCAGTCCATTTGTCCATTTCATTGGAGATAGCCTAAAGAATCACGAAAAGCTCCGGCTACTGCCTGCCTCTGCCTCTGCGTGGAGATGGTAGGTTCCCACCACAGCAACACAAGTCTTTGGACGTGCCTGTCTGATCGTCTTTCGACCACGACGACAACGACAACAATGAGAATGTAGTAACTAAAGAGACGCAAGGACGGACGGACGGCACTCCGTGCAGCTGTCCTCCCTGTCCCGTCCCGGTGCAGGCCCAGTTTTGTTCTTGCTCTCATCTCCCGTCTTTTTGTTAGATTTAGGCTAATATCACCGGCTTCACTATATAAAGACTATATAATGGTCTGTATTTCAAACTTTATAAAGACTATATAATAGTCTATATTTCAAACTTCACTCTGTCTACGGTGGACGTACAGCGCGTTTTGCATATCCATTTGCATCTTTTGGTGACAACATCATTAGCTCGTTTAATCTTTACAATTTTACTGCGCACTCAACTAACAGCTGTCGGTGTACCAAGCACTTCTGTCACGGTTGGTCTCATCCTTCATAATTTTCGTGAACGCCAGAAGCTGGAAATTTACGGCCGAATTAATTTGGTAGCATGACCACCCCAAGCACTACTACGCCTGCTAGAGCATGTCAATCATGGCTACAATAATAGCGACCTTTTCTTTGTGATTTCTCATGGCTGATCTTAGCCAAACACTTTTTGTCACGGTTACGAGCGACAAAAGGCTCCAATGAACTAATGAAAAATCTTACAGCACTATACATATGTTATTGGTGTCCTGGTGTTGCATAAGACCTAATGTCAGTCATTCGTTTGGTGATTCCGTATGTTCCAGAGCTAGCTTGTACTCTTGTACCATGCCCATGCCTTGGTGATCCTGTTGCGTCTACACTCAAGACTAGAGGGTGAAGTGAAAGCAACAGTTCAGTCACAATTTTCTGACGCTACCAACAGAGCTCCAGATGTCCAAGAACCATATCTCCCTCTGTTACCTGCTCCAATGCACGATTATTCTAGCTAAAAGGCGGTCCACAAACTTCTCAAGCGATTCAGATTTTTAAAACAAGCATCAATTGCCACCGTTTCATTTATATTCTAGTGTAGAGCTGATCTGTGCCAAGCAGTTAGGGGGGCTTCATGGCCTGCCATATAGAACAAATAGTTTAATTATATAGTTTATACATCTGCTAGCGGTAATGATTCTGAGTGTGCATCGTATTTATCCTTCTGAAAAGTGAAACAAAGAAGAAAGGTACCTGAGGCTGTGATTTAATTAGGTAGCTACAACCATTCTGCTAGGGGTTCCTGGGTTTTGCATTCTACTATCAGCAGATTTGCCTAACAAGAACAAGTGACAAAAGGTAAAGAGTTTTAGCAAAGAAACGTCCAATTCATAGCAGGTGCTAAAGATATTTTAATACTACCTCTGTCCCAAAAAGAATGCATCCTAGCTATGCACTAGGACATAGCTAGAATATCATTCTTTTTTGGGACTGAGATAATTATAAAAAATATCTATTAATTCTAATTTTGGGGTTAATAATAGAGGCATTTTACAGTGGTTGGAATGGTACCCACCAATACCAAGTGGTACCAAGTGGTACCCCTTGTTTTTTATTTTTTATGGCTGAATTTTTTGAATAATTAAAGAATTATTGGTACCCGGCCCACCATTTTGGGTACCGGGTCCACCTATTTGGTACCACTTGGTACCGGTACCGTGGTACCGCCTGTTTCTAAAGTGTTAGATCTCGCTTGATGGACGGCTCTCATTTTTCCAACCACCATAAAAATTGTATAATATTAATACTACCTCTGTCCCAAAAAGAATGCATCCTAGCAATGCACTTCGACATAGCTAGAATTGCATTCTTTTTTGGGGACTGAGGTAATTATAAAAAATATCTATTAAATATAATTTTGGGGGTTAAATGTATTAGTATTTTCTCACCGCGTTTATCTGGCCGCCTTCTGCTACGCCACAATAACCGAATAGGGGTGCCTGGAAATCCAGCATCTGACCGAAGTTTCTTTTCCATGTAACGGCGGTACGTATCAGGAAAGAGCTTTGCATCATTTACAAATAGAACAAATGTTGGTGGACCGATGGCAGCCTACAAATTAGCAATAACCGCTCATCAGATGCAACAGAATGTACAGAGTTTAATAATATTAGGTTGAAATAAATCTGAAAGCAGCAAAGATTCTAAGTGCACTTGCTTGAAAAATTGAATTCCCCTCTACTGTTAACCAAACACTCCAGAGGTTGATGAAAACCCTGTTGAATTCTCCTCTACTGATCTTTCTAGATTCTTAATGGTGTAACGGTACAACATAGTCCAGAGGTTGATGAGACCCCTGTTGTCGGCACGGATCCGAATCTTGGTACCTTCTTCGCACTCTAGTTTTTTTATTTTTTGTATCGACAAGATGTATAGGATGATGAACTGGATCAATTATGAAATCGGAAATATTTAAAAGAAATTCCATACATATCGGAAGATAACAATTTCTAGAAATGCCATTACACCTCGTTTGGCTCCCTGGAATTGGGCTGAATTGGAATTACATTCTGGGCTGATGTGTTTGGGTGTCATAAGAATTGGAAACTGGGATTCTGTCACTTTCTAAGGCCCGGAATTGTGGCCAGCTTCAGATTCACGTCCTAAAAATGGGAAATCAATTCTCACGACACCCCGAGCGGCCTCTTAGGGAAATCACTGACTGTTCCTGTGCTACTCCTTTTTTAAAAACCCAACTCGGTATCCTAAAAGCTACCACAACAAGGACAACACAGTGTTGGCTTGTTGGGGCTGCGGTGGTCACACATTGTGTTCTCCCAAAGATGATTCTATCTTCCCTTGCAATCTACAGACCATGGTCGGCAATACTACCGACTTGCATCTGATCGACAACCATTGCTTGTCCAAGGTGCACTGATGTTGCCTAGAACCTCTGCATCTCCAACAAGTTGCTCTAGACCAACAACCTCATCTATCTTTATCAACAACCATGAAAAGGGTGGTGGAACAGGAAGTAGACAAGTAGTAGGAGCAACATCAGAGGAAGTAACCTCCATATCCAGTTCTCTACGCAAGTAACTATTTGAAAATTCACTGGGCTGATCTCAACATATTTTTGTTTGCAAACCTTGCCCACTATAACATCAAGAGAAGGGAGCCATGAATGTGAACCAAGAAGGGAAAGACCATCAGTTTTCTAGAAAGAACTGAAAAGTTTTCAGATCTTAGCAGCAACTGGGCCTAGAGGAGATGACAGCAATGGCAAACAGATGTATGAATTAGGAAAAGTGGCACCTAAAGATATAGAGCTTTTCAGTGGCATTTCAGGAAACAATCATCTTTGGGTGGCAAATAAAGATATTTCCTACATATTCAAATACTCAGACTTTCAGTTATTATTTCAGGATTGTTGCTGATTATTTTATCTGCAAACTGGGAAATATAAACTTGATTGCAGAAAAACTGTAAAAGGAGGTCAGGAAGCTACCTGTGTTGTGTAATAGACACGACCTCTTTTGCCACCTCTTGTTCGTGGTGGTGGTTTGAATGCTATGGCTTCTCTAACTACTTGATTAAGAATAGAGGTGCCTAGTCTTCTAGATCGTTCCTTCTCAACTAAAGCAGCAGCAGAAATTATCCTGAAGACAATCAAATACAACATATATGATATCATAGAATATAGGGGTTGGAGCACAGGTAACAGCAATACCCAACTCAGAACGTTGAGGGAAACAAAAGTGAACCGATTCAACTTAATTTTCAAAAGTTTGGAAGAAAGAGATCAGATCAGATCCAATAACAATTATAAGCTGCAAGCAGACAGATTTGGTATACATGGATGTGGGGTTTACTTTTCTACACTGGTGCCATTTGTCGCAGAACAGTAGACGACAGGTGCCCAATCAAGTATGCGAAGCTTTTCTCTTACATCTTGCTCATAATGTGTTGTGCTCTCATGGTTCTTGTTTGGGATTGTATCCCATTTATTCACAACAATAACACACGCCTTTCCTTCTTTCTCAATCCTCTCTGCAATTTTATAATCCTTGATACCACAAAAGTTCATTGTTTTAAATATGAGCATACAAGACAATCATAAAAGATAAAATAGTAGTAAAACAACAATGCTATGTATCTTTGCGGGTCTAAAATCCAAATGTACAGGTGTTACTTGTTAACATACCTGCTCTGTAACGCAGGCCATTGCTTCAATAACAAGGGCAACCACATCAGAGCGGCGAATTGCTCGAAATGCACGTTTTACCGAAAGTGATTCCGTTGTACTGCCAGCAGAAACAACTGCTGCCCTGCGCCGGATCCCAGCAGTATCTATGAGCTTGTACTTCTGCAGTATATTTGAGTACATTAGCGTACAATCAGTCCTTCTTAAAGTCAAATTTTTATTTTGTTATGAAGAATTAAATGTAAGAACATGATTAGGGCATTCAATGGAACAGTGTAGCAGCACTAGACTTAAATTAAACACTGGCAAAATTGCTGGGAACAGACCTCCCCATCAGCTGTAGTAAACTCAGTATCAATTGCATCACGTGTTGTCCCACTAACTGGGCTCACAATAGTTCTGTCTTCTCCAACCAAAGCATTTAGAATACTACTTTTGCCAACATTTGGTCTTCCCACAATAGCAATAGCAGGAACCTTATTTTTCTCTTCTTCAACCCCATCCAATCCCTGCAATTCCCAATGAGTTTTATGCAATAAAATGGACAAAATATCTTTATATAGCAAACACAAAGGAAAGAAACATCAGCTATCCAAGAAAAAAATAAAGACAAAATTCAGAAGCAAGGTTCCAGACTCCATAGTCAAATATACTCGATAAAAATCGAGGGGTTTCTGCTGCGGGTACATTTTCTACTTCCTAGAAGCTTTATCTTGCTTCAAAATTGTGTGATAAGGCTAACCAGAACACTGAACAATACCAGCCATCCACTTATTTTAAAATTTTCTATGTAAATTAGCCTAGCCCTTTTGTAAGTAACTATACTTATTTTGCATCTGCAGTCAAGTGCCATGTAGTTATCGTCATATTGTCCAATCATAATTTCAAAAAGATTTCATTAACATTCAGCCATTAACAGTATGCATCAACCTACAAGTGTATTGGTGAATGTAGCAATTTCAATACCTCAAATTTTCTCAGCTCTAAACACACAAGGTCAAGGAGATCTCCAGTTCCTGTGCCAGTAATAGCAGAAATTGGTAGAGGAGAAAACCTAGCAGGAAGCAACAGAAAGATGAGCTGAGCAGCTTGGCTGACTGTTGGGCAGTAAAAGAAAAGGAACACCATAAAAAAAGAAGATGTCCTTGTAAATTTTATTTATTTCTTTAGAAGTCAGAGCACAGGTTGAAAATTGCAAATAACAGGTTCTAGAAACATTTTGATCTTAGAGTAGTGGTATTGAAATGAGCATAGGACCATAGGATGTTAATTTCTTAAAGCGGTCTGTAGCTGCTTCTTCTTAGTTTACATCAAACAACATACTCTATTGAGTATTTTTACTTTATCCAAGTGTGTTATCGATCTTTTATATCTGAGCAGTGCTGCAATATGCCATATCTGGTGTCATGTTTTTAACTATGATTGTTGCCCAAAATATAACACAAAAAACGAATGCAGTATTTTATATATTTGAAATTGAAATAAAACGATAAGTGATCTTGGAGTGACAGCAAATTATATACTCACCCTAGTGACCAAAAATCTAATGCTTGCATTTGCCCTTTCCTTGGAGATTCACACTTATTGACAGCAAGTATAATACACTTATCAGAGTAGTTACGCCGTAACCAATCAGAAATCTCTATATCAGCTGCCACAAGACCAGCCTGAGATATATTTTTGGAAGCATTGTGTTAGTAAGAACGAAACTTAGATAATAAATAATAGAAGAACAGTTTCTGATAAAAAAATATTAATGCAAGCATTAGAACTACAGCTACAGGTAAACACATTCCATGTCACAAATGAGTGTACAAAAAGGTATTGATAAAGAAATTGTGGTTTAAGGTCGATATGAATTTAAATATTAAACAAATCATTTCCAGAGTTGAAAAACTAGTAATTGCATAAACCTGCCTGACCATCGACAACGAATAGTATGACGGCTGCTTCATCAACAGCCGCAACTGCTTGTTTTTCAATCATTGATGGCATCCTTGCAATAGCAGCTTCTCTAGTGGCGAGAGGAATCCCGTCCATACCAACAGTGGTGGTGACAGCAAGTTCTTCCATCACACCTGCTTGAGACTTTGATAAAGTAATTACCCCACCAGTGTCGATAACCATAAACTCCTGATCACCCCAGTAAGATCTTCCATACAACCGATCTCTTGTCACACCTGGTTCGTCGACAACAATGGCCCTGTTTCCCTGCAAGACATCAGAATTCAATTTGTTGCAGCAACCTTCGCATTCAGGTCTGAAGATTATAAGGTAAACAGCATTGCAGACATGACACTGAAGTGACGGTGATTGGCATACCCCAACAAGACGGTTGAACAGTGCAGATTTACCAACATTTGGCCGCCCAATAATCGCCACCTTCGGGAGAAGACTATCTGGGATCTGAATCATGTATTGAGCAATAAATCAAAGAAATCCTTTTCCCCAAAAAATTTAGGTATTTGATTCAGTAGAAGATGAAGTTATATACTTACATGTTTAGACACAGATATCTTATCCCTGATGTTTTTCCTTTTCTCCCGGACATCATCATCATCTGAAATTAGATTATCTGTGAATTACCGGAACACGAACTGGTAGAAAACATTGGCTGAAGATGAAAAACAGATACAGCACTCCATCCTACATTTTTCATTGCAAGCGAGCAATGAAACCCCCAAAAGGCAATGTGATTATAACATATGGCTTCAAATATCCAAACACATCCAAGTAACTATGAACATGATTCACACCAAAGGGGGCAGAGAAAGAGTGCACAATTCAGGTGAAACACCAACAGCTGTGCTTGGTGATTTAACGCACGAGCGGAGTCAACCGCTACAAACATGGCCATACAGCCCGGCTACTGGGTGAGTTCAAAATTCCACATGTGTAGCTTGTTCCACAGCAGCACGGCACTGTTGTAAACTCTGAACTACACCACGCAGCCACCAACAGGTGTAATAACGATACCATGGAATGCTCGGCTGTTGCTCACCTGTCACTGGTACTGCAGTGCAGACATTGTATCATGCTATGGAAAGCTCGCGTTGCTCAGTGATAGGACAAGGGGCTAGCCCTACTCTGCTAATTTGTGAGCTTGATTAGATGGTAGGGTAGGCAATGGCGACCTCGGCGGTACGGTTTCGGGTTCAGAGTTGAGGCTACTTTCTTCAAGCGGAAAGGATAGATAAGAGGCGCTCACCGATGTGGAGCTCCCGCGCGAGGCGTTTGGCGAGGTCGGCGGCGGCGCCGCGGGCCTCCTCCTCCATCGCGTCCACGTCCATCTCCTCCTCGTCTTCGTCCTCCTCCCACCCCTCCTCCTCCTCCTCGCCGTCGTACCCGTACTCCTCCTCCCCATCATCATCACCGTCTTCATCGAACTGGTAGTCAGAGGAGAGTCGCTGCGCCGCTGGAGCGCGGATTCCGGCGCCGCGGTGGCGGGCGGGCGCGGGGAGCGAGAGGAGCAGCGGGAGCGGGGCCTGCTTGTGGTGGAGCGGGCGGGGGTGGTGAGTGGGCCGGATTTTGGAGAGTAGGGGGCGGGCGGGGAACGAGGAGGAGGAGGAGGGCGCAGCCGTGGCGGCCATGGCGCGGCGGCGGTGGGGGAGTGGAGTGTGGGAGGGAGCTGGGAGCGGATAAGAAATTGTGCCGTTATTAACGGCCGGACGGGATGTGGGGGTGTGAGTATGGAAGGTGGGGCCGGGATGTCAGGCGGGAACAAAGGAGGAGTTGGGATCGGATCGGATCGGATCGGGATCGCGTCAGCTCGCACACATCATCTGGCGGTCTTGCGGCCTGGCCTCCGTCGCATCGTCCATAGCCCACACAGCAAAGATATTACGATCAGGGGCAAAGAAAGCCAAAAACATCACATTATCGTGGTTTTTACCCAAGTCAGCTGACCCTGCTCAATATGCTGATGTAGCTTCGCTCTAAATACGAAATGTCCACCGGTGAGATTATGTAATCAAATGGCTTACACCTTCGCCGGCCGGGGTGTCGTTCTCCTTCCCTCTCCGCTAGCCTCCTCAGTGTCCTTCTCCACCGGCCTCAGCCTCCACACACCCATATGCTCTGTCGCCCGCGGGATCCATGGGTGGAGCTGCGGAGGGTAGGGGATGGTCGTACGCTCCCCAACCATGGGGTGTAGGCACCAGGTATTGATGAGAGATATTCCATAGATGGTTAATGAATATTTAAGAGTCAAAATCCAAACTAGACTTTGATATCAAGTATTAGAGGACAAATCTGATTTTGCTACTAATAGTGAGAAATCAGTTTGAGTTTGATCTCTAATACATATTTCACGAAGGTTACGTAAACTTAGAAGATGATGCCATTGCATGTCATTATATTACTAGAATATACTTGCTTCTCCTAAAAGTTATATCTTAGATAATATTGAATTGTATTTGAGTTGTTACTTAGTTGTTATCTAGTTGTCAAATATGAGTTGTTATCTAGTTGGCATATTAGTTGTATATGAGTTGTCTAAGGCTTCAAGTCTATAAATAGAGGTAATGCCCTCCAGTTTTGTAACTTGACTTGTATCCACCACCATATGAATTGAACTTCGTGTTCCTATCATAGATCTTGGATTAGATCTCTCCTTTGAGCTTTGGATTAAGCTCTTGTTATCCGTGGATTTGGATTCGACCTTGCGGTCTATCTTCGTTCCTAGAACGATATCTAGCTCCGCACGTTGAAGTGGTTCCTTCAACATCTTGTGCTGATTCTACCTTAAGCACCTTGGAGAGTTCCTCCAATATAATGTGCTGCATCAGATTGGTATCAGGGTCTTGTTAAACTTCTCAAAACTGTTGTTTTCTTTGCAAGAAATCTGCAGTAAAAGATGGATGCTACGGAGAAACAAATCCAAGATTTGCATGAAGCACTCAACAGGAGGTTTGAGTAGCTAGCAGAAATGATTAGAAATCATATCCCGAATGCATCAAAAGAGAGGGATGATCAAGAGCAGCATAGAAAATCCAATTTTGAAGCTAAGCTGCAACAAAAATGCGTTGCTGGGAACAAAAAGCATCATGGTGATGACTCAGAGGGTGAAGATATGAGTGAATTACATGAAGAGGATGATTTGTATGAATGACCAAAGAGAAATATTGGTTATGCTAAAAATACATACTAGTTGAAAGTTGAAATCTCTATTTTTAATGGAAGTGTTGATATAGAAGACTTTCTTGATTGGTTATATGAAGTAAAGACTTTCTTTGATATCATGAATATTAGCCAAGGCCGCAAAGTTCCTTTAGTTGCATATAAGTTGAAAGGAGGTGCTAGAGCATGGTGGCACCATCATCAAGAAGAACGTAGATTAAGGGGTGAACCTCGTATATGATATTGGCATCAAATGAAGGCACTCTTGAAGGGTAGATTCTTGCCCGATGATTATAAGTAAATCCTTTTCACAGAATTTCAGAACTGTGCTCAAGGAAATAGGTCTGTTTCAGCCTATAAAGAAGAGTTTTGAGGCTACAGGTGAGATGTTACCTTGCTGAAACTGAAGATCAAATTGCAAGATACATCAATGGTCTCAATGAGGTTATCAGTGATAAGCCAGTCATGCAACAAATTTGGTCAATCGACCAAGCATAAGCTCTAGCATTGAAAGCTGAAAAACATGTGAAAACAAGAAAGATTAGCAAATCTACTTCATATTCTCACATGGAGAGCACCTCAAAGGGCTATCCTAGCAAGATGGAGGATAAAAATAATCAATCAAAAGCAAAGCAGCCCGAACACAAGCAAGCAGCAAAGAAGAGAAGGGCAAAGAGAAACCAAAATGTTGTGAAATGCTATAAGTGTGGTGAAGAAGGACATGTATCCAGCAATTATCCTATGAGGAAGTTGTCAACACTAGACGCTATGAAAGTGATGTTGATGAATATGATGATAATAATGATAGTTATTTTGAACATGAAGTTGAGGAAGAACAAGACCTATGTGAAAAACAAAGAGAAGAAGTTGTATGTGTAATACAATGTCTCTTGTGTTCCACACCACAACCCGACAATACACAACGAAAGAAAATATTTGAGAGTAAATGTACAGTGAATGGCAAGGTGTGCAAATTGGTGATTGATAAGTACAGTTGTGAGAATATATTTTCTCAAAACCTGGTCAACCATTTGAAGCTTGACACCCATGATCATCCAAATCCCTACACCATTGGGTGGATCAAGAAGGGAGTGAATATGAAAATTACTAAGAAATGTAATTTGCCTCTTTCACTAGGCAAATACTATCGCTCAAAGGTGCTATGTGATGTAGTTGACATGGATGCAGCCATGTTCTTCTTGGAAGGCCTTGGCAATTTGATGTGGATGCTACACACAAAGGAAGGGATAATATTGATTTTTTTCATATGGAATAAGCGAAAAATCATCATTCTACCAAATCAACTTGATGGTTCTAATCCTAAGGTGGAGGACAAAAACATGTTGTCTATTGCTCACACTCCAAGTGACTTAAAGGAAGTAAATGTATGTGCTGCACTTATTGTGAAGGGTGAAGCACAACTTGTTTCTGAAATTATTGAGATTTCAACAGAGGTATATGGCCTATTATCTGAATTTCAGAGTATACTTGAGGAGCCACAACACTTGTCACCAATGAGGGGAATTCAACATCAAATTGATTTCATTCCTGGTGCAAGTCTTCCAAATCATCCACACTATAGAATGAGTCCAAAAAAACATGCTATATTAAAGGAGAAGGTACAAGAGTTGATGCAGAGAGGACATATCCGTAAGAGCATTAGCCCATGTGCTGTACCAACTTTGCTTACACCACAGAAGGATGGTTTTTGACGTATGTGTGTGGATAGCAGAGCAATCAACAAGATTACTGTGAGGTATAGATTTTCTATTCCCCATCTAGATGATACGTTGAATCAGCTAAGTGGGGCAAAGATATTTACTAAGTTTGATTTAAGAAGTAGATATCATCAAATTCGGATCAGACCTGGTGATGAATGTAAAACAGCATTCAAAACCAAGGAAGGGTTGTATGAATGGCTTGTTATGCCATTTGGACTTTCAAATGCACCAAGTACTTTTATGCATTTGATGAACCAAGTCCTTCGGGCTTTTTTGTCTCAATTTATTGTGGTTTATTTTGATGACATCTTGATTTATAGCAAAAATGAAGATGAACACTTTAACCATGTCCGTAAGGTATTGGAAGTATTAAAGCAAAATGAGCTTTATGTCAATTTGAAGAAGTGTGTTTTTCTACAGAAGCAACTTTTTTTCTTAGGCTTTTATCATAACAAGTGAAGGTATTCATGTTGATGATTCTAAAGTTGCTGCAATAAGAGATTGGCCAACTCCAAATAATATTACTGAAGTTAAAATTTCTATGGTCTAGCTACTTTCTATAGAAGATTTGTGAAGAACTTTAGCACTATTATGGCACCAATTACAGAATGCTTGAAGAAAGGGAAGTTTCAATGGAATGAAACTGCAGAAGCAAGTTTCAAGGAGATTAAGGAGAAGTTATCACAAGCTCCTGTATTGGGTCTCTCTGATTTTAACAGGACTTTTGAACTAGAATGTAATGCAAGTGGAGTGGGTATTGGAACTATTCTATCTCAAGAGAGAAAGCCCATTGCATTCTTTAGTGAAAAATTAAGTGATGCAAGGCAAAAATGGAGTACCTATCAGCAGGAACTATATGCAGTTTTTAGAGCTTTAAAGACTTGGGAAATGTACTTATTACCTAAAGAGTTTATTGTCTACACTGACCATCAATCCTTGAAACATTTTAGAAATAAAAAACAGGTCGATCGCATGCTAGCAAGATGGGCAGCATATGTGAAAAGATTTAATTATCTCATTGTCCACAAGTCTGGGGCAACAAATAGAGTGACTAATGCTTTGAATCGACGTGCTTGTCTCCTAACTTCATTTGAAGATGAACTTCCAGGAATGGAGCAAACAAAAGACTTGTATGAGAACGATGATGATTTTGGCCAAGTTTGGTTAAAGCATCTACAGGGACAACCACTAGGTGAAGAATATGTGGTACAAGATGGATATCTCTTCAAGAACGATAGATTGTGTATTCCAAGAAATTCTCTACGTGACAAGCTAATTAGAGAACTACATTACATTCAAGTGATCTTAGTGGCCATGTTGGGCATGATAACACTATAGCTAATCTACAGGCACGTTATTATTAGCCACAACTTTAAAGAGATGCTGGAAAGTTTGTTCAAAGGTGTCCTGTATGTCAAACCTACAAAGGCCAAGTTCAAAATACTGGATTATATATGCCTCTAGCAATACCATGTGCACTATGGGAGGATCTATCAATGGACTTCGTACTTGGCTTACCAAGAACAAGGCGTGGGAATGATGCAGTATATGTTGTAGTAGACAGATTTTCTAAGATGGCTCATTTCATTCCTTGTCGGAAGACAACAGATGCTCATCATGTGGCTAACCTTTTCTTTAGAGAAATAGTTAGACTACACGGTGTTCCAAGATCCATGGTTTCAGACCGTGACATTAAGTTTCTAGCTGTATTTTGGCTTACATTTTGGAAGCAATTCAATACTGATTTGAAATTGTCAAGCACAGCACATCCACAAACAAATGGCCAAACAGAAGTGGTGAACAAGTTCTTAGGTAACTTAATTCGTTGCATATGTGGTAACAAAAAGGGACAGTGGAATTTAGCCTTATCTCTCGTTGAATTTGCTTACAACAATTCCGAGCATAGAACTACAGGCAAGAGTCCATTCTTAATTGTTTACACAAAAGTTCCAAGACATGCGGTTGATTTATTAAAGCTACCCTCAAGGGAGAATTCAAAGTCAGCAACAAGCTTTGCTAACAACTATGCTGATTTTTTTAAAGAAGTTCATGATGTCCTAGAAGCTTCAAATCAGAAATACAAACATCTAGCAGACAAGAGAAGGAGACCAATGTCATTTCAAGTTGGTGATAGGGTAATGGTGTATCTCAGAAAGGAGAGACTACCGGCAGGAGTTCACAGAAAATTAAGGCAAAGGAAGTATGGACCATATTCTATTGTAAAGAAGATAAATGACAATGCTTATGTTGTTGATCTACCGAGAGAAATGAATATTTCAAACACTTTCAATGTGGCTGACCTATCACTATATCATCCAGAACAAGCACTCTATGAAGATAACTCGAGGTCGAGTTCCAATCAAGTAGGGGAGGATGATGAGGGACATTCCATAGATGGTTAATGAACATTCAAGAGTCAAATCCCAAACTAGACTTTGATATCAAGTATTAGAGGACAAATCTGATTTTGCTACTAAGAGTGAGAAGTCAGTTTGAGTTTGATCTCTAATACATATTTCATGAAGGTTACCTAAACATAGAAGATGATGCCATTGCATATGTCATTGTATTACTAGAATATACTTGCTTCTCCTAGAAGTTATGTCCTAGGTAATATTGAGTTGTATTTGAGTTGTTACTTAGTTGTTATCTAGTTGTCAAGTATGAGTTGTTATCTAGTTGGCATATTAGTTGTCTAAGGCTTCAAGTCTATAAATAGAGGCAATGCCCTCTAGTTTTGTAACTTGACTTGCATCCACCACCATATGAATTGAACTTCGTGTTCCTATCATAGATCTTGGATTAGATCTCTCCTTTGATCTTTAGATTAAGCTCTTGTTATCTGTGGATTCGGATTTGACCTTGCGGTCTATCTTCGTTCCTAGAACGATATCTACCTCAGCACGTTGAAGTGGTTCCTTCAACATCTTGTGCTGATTCTACCTTAAGCACCTGAGAGAGTTCCTCCAATATAGTGTGCTACATTAGGTCTCCAAAATAGTGGATGTTTTAGGGGGTTGTTGTTGGAACGTCACATAGCAGCGGTCTCAAGTTAGGCGTTGCATCACATGGACTCATCTCTACAGGTCTCATATTGTTTTTCAAGCATTGTCTCCTACGCGAGGACCTTTATCAGGGCATAAGCCTTTGTCAAAATAAGAGAGATTCTGTAGCCTATTCGCAAAGGTGTCCCTTATATCTACCCCTAGAGAGAATTACTTGTCCTGCAACGCTATCCTCTATATCACAACTTTCGTACACACTACCTATTATAATTTCTATATTTATTAATTTTTTATTCTTCAACTCTCCCCTCTACCCACCCCCTGGCTGCCTCCACCCCTCACCCTGCCGCCACACAGAGCTTTGCTGCACACCCTACCTACTCCGCCTCTGATGCTACTCTTGTCCTCCTCCTCCGCCACCGTCGCTCCTCTCCACTTGCCGCAAAGTGTCCTCTGTTGCAGGCCATGTCCCTCTGCCATGGCTACTCCTCCCTATCTTCCCCTCCAACGCACGAAATGAAGGCACTTGCTGCTCCCATCTATGAACCCTACTGCTGTGCATTTTCCTCATCCCTGACTCACCGCCCTCGCCTCCGCAAGGTTCTCTGCCACATCCACTGCCACCTTTGGCCAAGTGTGGTGGCACCATGGTGTTTAGCCTCTAATGAAAACGTTGACTCACCACAGGTGGTGGCGTGCCCCCTCCTAGTCTACCAACACCATTGACATCCTCTCACTAGTTGACTCCTTCACCATTTTCTAGCATCGACCGTGGCTTTCTAGTCACCGCCGGGGAGGACCGGCGCTCCATGGACATAAGATAGGGGCATGTTGGTCATTTCACAGGGCCTAGAGTTGTGTAAATGATTTTTTTCATTTTCCATATCCTTGACATGGTATTCTAGCATGTTGGCACCGATTGATAATGGTAAACTGGCGAAACCCCATTCCATGATGGCAAACTAGCTAAGCCCTTGTTTCATAATGGCTTGTGGACAAATTTCTCGTATGACCATGACCTACCACCAGCTGCCTTTTGTGATGCCCTAGGCATCTCCCGAGCATTATCATGTACATACTTTGTTTAATTACTTCTCATAAGCATCATCTCATCTCATGCTAGTGTGCATTTGAGTCATATGAACAAACATGGTGAAAATAGCTAAGTAATACACTCAGTTTTGCAAAAATGACGCTATAAATGTGAGCATAACTTAAATCCTATGGAGATTTAGGTGAAACTTTTTATACCAAACTTGTAGGTCTTAAGGTGGTAAACAACTTTGTCAATTAGAGCTTGGATGGAAAATGGGCTTAACATAGTGTAAAGGGTCTTTTGGTGTCACCCAACAAACACACTCCAAATCTGATATATTTAGAATTCTTCATTTTTCTATATCCTAGATTACTTTTCATGCAAAGGTCCAATTGGGAAAGCTTTAGACCATGAAATCTTGAACAACTTTTTCAAAAAGGCTTTTGGGATAAAATGGCTAGAAATAGGACATTTGAATTATCTAAGGAAAACAGTTCTCAGTCCAAACTGAGGGCTGATAGTTAAATTCAACTTTAAATCAAATTTAGAGCCAAAATTTGAACTTGGTACTTTTGACAAAGTTGTAGATCTCAAAAGGTAAAACATTTCATTCAATTGGGTCCTTTCCAAATTCGGCCCGTAAATTGGTCAAATTTGCAAAATTCAGAAACCTGGTTAGTGGTCAAACCCCATTTTTCTTTTTCGGGATTTTCTTTTTCTCATGAGCCTATGACAAGTGGGTCCCACCTGGCAGGTCTGCGGGTTCCCGCCCGACACCCGCAGCTGTGGGTCCCACCGGCTCCCTCGCTCCATGCACCCGGTCCATGCGCCTTGTTCTTTATCTCCAGCTTTGGCCCCACCTGTCAGCTTCACCGGTCCATGGACCCAGCCCACCCGCGCGCCTCTCTCCTCCCTCCCCACCCGGCCGCGCCCACGCGGCGCTGGCCTTCTGAGCGCCGTGGCCACGCGCCGGCCTCCCCGACCGCCGTGGCCCCGCGCCGCTGCCGCTCGCCGACAGCGCGCACGGCGCGCCTTCAAGGCGGGGGCGAGGCCCGACCTCCTTCCCCCGAGCCCCATTCACGCGCTCGGCCTCCGTCTCCCTCGCTCCCCACGCCCGGCAGTGCGCGCTCGCCATTGGAGCCGGGCTCGGAGCTAAAGCTCGCGCCCTCCCCTCCGTCGCTCCCCGTGCCTCCACACCTACACCGCGACCTTCGCCTCGCTCCCGCGCACCTCGCGCCCTAGACCTCGTCGCCATTCCCCTCCCGAGCACCGAGATCAGCCCCTACCTCGACGTCGCGTCGCGCCCGTTCACCTCCGGTTCACCGCCGCCTTCCACCTCGTCCACGCCCTCTTCGACGACGCCGTCACCTCAAGGTAGAAGCCCCGAATGGGGAACACCCTCCCCAACCCGTGTCGCGGCCGCGGCGAGCTCCGGCTCGCCGGCGCGCGCTTCTTCCCGCGCGGCCACGGGCGTCGCGAGGAAGAAGAAGGGGGCCGGGCAAATTTTAGATCCGGCCCCTGCTTTTTTCATATTCGCAAATCGGTCCACCGCGCTGTATGCTGAGTCTTGCAAGTCTTGCGTACTAGCCCCTGGGGTTTCGAAACAATCACAATCTAGCCCCTGGATCTAATAATTTTCCTTTTAAATTAATTATTTCGGCAGAAACCTTTGAAAAATCATAGAAAATTCAATAAAAATAAAAAAAATACCAAACTAGTTGCATTGTAATCCTTTTGAATAGATCTGTCTGGTGGATATGATGGTTGAGTAGGAAAGTACCAATTTGCCCCTGATTTAATGCAAGGATGTAAAACCCTAATAAATAAGAAATATGGACTAAATGATCTCCAAAAATTGCCAAATTTGAACAGCAGGGTAACTAGGGTATATAGGCTCACTATGATTTTTGGTAGCTCAAAGGTTCCCTGTTTGATTACCATTTTGCCCCTGTATGTAATTTTAGCATAGAAATAATTGAAGAAATGATAATTATATAGAAGTTGTGCTCTAAATAGTTTTACACATTTTATTTGCGCTCCCTGTAGTATAAATGGCTCACCGTTGAAAGTGAGTACTATGCATGTCAAGTTTAGTTAGTATTTTGAAAATAATGAATTCATGCAGGAATAACTTAATAAATAGAAAATGTGGTTTAAATGAGGACCAAAAATTCTAAAGTTTGTGCAGAAGCCTTACTAGCATACCTAAGCTTAGTATAAAATTTTGATAACCCAAATGCTTATTGTTTATTTACTGTTTTACCCTTGCCTAGTAATTAAGCTTATGTTTAGCAAAAGACAAGGGGTCTAAATAAAAATTAAGCCACAGGGGGCTTCGTAGTATTTATTTGGATTTTAGATTGTTGAAAGTAGCTCACCGCTGAAAACGTGAGGCTATGCATGTAAGGTTGGACCCTATTTCGAAAATGGTAGACATAAAGCCTATTTAAGTAAATAATAGAAATTATGAGACTAGTACATTAATAAATGCCACCATGGGTCATATTTGGAAGCATAGGAGTATGTAAACCTTAGTCGTTGTTTTGGGATACAATGTAGGTTTTCACTACAGTTTAGAAATACATGATGGTAACGCTAAGCTAGCTAGGGTTAAGTAGGGTTCAAGTGGCTTCGGCCGTTTCATGAGGACCGATGCTACCCCGTCACGCCCCCATATTGTTTTATGTGACAAGCTAAGTTATCATAGGTGATGGTTTGTAGGATTTCTTAAAGCTAAACAAGTTTCATCACGAAAATACATAATGTTATTCCATAAACCCTGATTCCTTGCATTGCACTCGCATCCTGAAGCAAGCATTGCACTAATACATGCTCCAATTGCACCATGTCATGCATATAGATTCCGCGAACGAAGAACAACCGCCGAACCAACCCGTCACGGAGGAGCCCGATGAGGAGCTGCACCAAGAGCCAGAGGACCAACAGCAGGGGCCCGACTCCGCTCAGGAGGCAGCTACTGACTCTAACGAGGAAGGTAGGCAGGACCATACTCAACCCAGCAAACAAATTATACTTAATGAATTACGCATATGCATTAGGAGTTGCTTGGAACCAATTGCATTAGACTCCCTGGCCGCCCTGGCCCTAGTACCTATACATAGAGTTCGTAGGGCGAGTATGCCTAGAAATTGCTAGGTACGAGTAGACACGAGTGTGTGGACTCGTCACGTAGGTGATTCAAAGTTACAAAAGCTTACAGTTATATCATTTATTATCGTTGCTCATGAATTAAATGGAGACCGGGCGGAGATTTATTTCAGTATATACTTTTCGTAAGATTGTACTTTGGACTCCGTCCGAGTCGTTTAAGGCCCGTCCGCTGTTCGTCTGCTGATCGGCGTAACATTGCTAGAGTGCTTAACCGGGAAATGGGACCGGTGAAGTCTTACCTGGGTTTGTCCGGAGTTTTCGAGGCTCCGCCCATCCACTTGCTGGAGGCCGATGGGCCCGGGGGCGCTTGTACTCGAGGGAGGGCTGACCCAGAGAACTGTGGTATCGCTCCTAAGGGGGCACAACCCGGGGCTTAGGTGGGGCGCTTTGAATCTTGGGACAAGACAGGTGGAGATGGGGGCTATATGTGGGAACGCGACGGCTAGTAAGCATATACCCCTGGCATGATAGTTATTCCCGGGAATTAAAAATCGATTCGAATCGCTGATGCCTACCAGGTGTGGGAATGCCAATATCACTGTCGGGCAACGTAGTAACTACTTGAACTCTCGGTATTGTAATACTCATGGTTTTGGAATACCACATGTTTGAATTGAACTGTTTACCTTACTGCAAGTTACAGTTATGTTAAAGGTTATACAAATGATGAAAACTTGCTACTTATGTTACACATGTTATTGTTTAAAACTAAAGGCTAAGGATCCACTTGCTAGTAAGCCGCTTCGCGTCAGCCGTAAGCCAAATCCATTAAGACCTACTGAGTAATTAGTACTCAGGGTTTGCCCCCATATTTTGAGCGCAGGTATGGAATTCATGGTCTGCACTTGTGTTGGAGGCGGAGCATGTCCTCATTTAGGATGAAACGACATGAGTGGCACAAGGGCAACATCGGTGGGCTCGATGTTGTTACCTCTAATGCAAATCTTTTGGTGATATCATAATGACCTCTGAAACTTAAATTTCCGCAGCAAGAAACTTTCGAACTTGCTACCTTATAACATTATGTTGGACTTGTATTTTATGTAAAAACTGGTTTGTAACTAAGTCTAATTTTATGCTATTCAACTGCCTGTGATGATGTATCTGTTGTGGCTCCATCGTGGGTCAGATGTGTATGATGTCGGTTCCTCTGGGAAAAGGTAATATCGGGAGTCAAACGACTCTCGACGGACGACCGGGTTTAGTTTGGCCTAATCACATTACAAGCCAGAGGAGGCAAATGTGCTTAGTCCGGATTAAATCGGCGGTTCCGCCACACCTTTGCCCTTTCCTCTTCTCCCCTCCTCATCTTCTTCTTCCCTAAAGCCCCTCCAGCATCCTTCGCTCATAGCTCGCACAAATCCAGTTGTTCTCCGGCTCCTCTCCTAGCTTCACTTCCCTACCGAGTGGCCGAGCCATGCATCTCAGCTAGGGCTTCAGTTCTTCCCTGCTAGCTAGCTCCACTGTCCTCACATCAAACTCAAAGAATCTCAGCCTCGCTTGCGATAAATCCAGCCAGCCTTAGATTGTTTACCATAGATATATAATTCATATACAGCTTCGTATCAGGCATCAGCTCCTTGCAAGGCCAACCAGCGACATGCCTCGCATCTGCGCTCCCCGTCAACTATGCTGCCAAGCTCCGGCGGTGCCTCTTGTCCCGAGCAAAGAGTAGGCACACAGATCTGCCCTGCCCTCGTGCAGATCTGCACATGTTCAGCTCGTCCCCCTATTTGTGTTCGTCTTGTTTTTTTTTCACCGGACTTTCTCTTGATTTTTTGGGCCTGTTTTCCAAGCATTTGAACATGAGATGCATGCGAGGGATGCTGCGATTGGTAGCGGATCCGGCTGCTGGATACACCCGGCACCAACCTACCCACCGCTGCTGACCTGCGGGCCCGCGTCCGCCGGCTCTAGTGGCTGACATGCGGGCCGTGCCTCCCGGCGCCTCTTGCCACATGCCCGCTGCCCTTCCCGCCGACTCCCCCCATGTGGTTGACATGGGGGCCAGGCCGCCGCGCCCCCCAAACGCGTTGGGCCCCCGGCTTCCCCGCGGCAGAGCCACTGCCATTCAAAGGAATGCCTTGTTATGCTTACATGATTATCCTTCAGGATACTGTTCAGAGATCAAAGTCTTTTGTTTGTATACGGTTTGTACATGAAGGTAGGGAGTCCAATAGGGAGGCTCATTTTCTTGCCTCCCTTTTTTCTTGCTAAGTGTGCTTGTAGACATGTGGCTAGTCTTATCTCCCTTTTTTCTTGATGTAAACGCTTTGATACGAGTATAATATAATCTCCACCTTCCTCTCAAAAAAAGCTATTAGTGCCTCCCAAAACAATGTTTCCAAGTCGTTTTGCTCTGCAGCTAGAGATTTAGAACCTTGATACACGCTTTTGCAGCGTCTTTTGGTTCTGTTTTGTACTTGTTTTGGTGTTTCCTGGTGTTAGTACTTAGCTATATATGGTTTTAATTGGTGATACTAGCTTTCTTCTAATGGTGTTAATGGTTTGACTGATTTTTAAAAACCCTACCGATTCCCTTTATGTGATGTTTAAATTACTTGCAATATTTGTAGCACAGCTTTGTGTGTTTACTACCTATGCCTTGTTGTGATGTTCAATTTGCTTGCAACATTTGTAGCACAGCTTTATGTTTACCACCTATCCCTTGTTGTGATGTTCAAATTACTTGCAACATTTGTAGCACAGCTTTGTGTATTTACTACATATCCCCTGCTGGACGTTCAAATTACTTGCAACATTTGTAGTACAACTTTATGTGTTTACTACCTATTCCCCATTTGTGTTGGAAATGGGATGGCCCTAACACCCCCACTTAAGAGGACCAACTAGCTACACCAACTCACACTGGAGTCAGTTAGCCTTTTAATTTCTAATTACTTAGTGCAATGGGTCTTTTGGCGGCAGAGCCTATCTTCTCGCTTCTGGGTGAGAGCCAATGGACTGGCTCCATTGCCTCTGGAGTGATGAATGATTCTCAACAGAAGCCAAAGACCCAGAAGGACTTGGGCACAAGACCTCTGATGGACAGGAGGCCCTCCGATGGACAGGAGGTAGAAGAAAGCCCTCCGAAGGACTGAAGGCATGCTCGACGTTGGTCAGCCATGGGAGTTCGGTACATGGAGGAGCGGCACGGCGACGGCAAGTGTAAGACCTCCAAAGGACTGCGAGGCGACCCCGATGGACAGGGGATGCCGGGTTCCATCGCGGTGCTCCAGCCCGAGTACATGGCGCGAAGACGAGCGAGGACGTTGGCGGATTCGCTCAAATCCGCCACCCTACTACCAAGTTACCAGACTCAGCGAATGGGCTCATTCTCCCCGAGATAGAGTGGAGTGGGCCATTCCAGGCCCAGGAAGGAAACCCTAAAGTTTTTCGGTTTCTGACTTCAAAACCGGGGGTCAATCGGCGGATTTGGACTACTGGGCACGTGGACGTCATCTAGGAGTTAGCTTACAGGAAAAGAAGATCAAGACTCCATCGCGGTCGTCCGTCCCCGAGAAAGTCGAGTCTTTTCCGTTTTGGCCTCTACGGGCGTTTCTGTAATATAGGGGTCTTAGTGTAAAATGTGTCGATTAGACCAGGGCTATAAATACCTAAGTGGCTGGTCATTTAGGTGACTCTTCCACATCTAGAAACCCTAGGCTTAGTCTCTAACCAAAAAGTGCTTAGAGAGCAAATCGGGTGCTTAGCTTAGGATTTGAGAGTCCCCTAGGCTAGTACTTTACATTGGTGGGAGGATGAAGGGTGGTAGGCTGAGTTGAACCTTGTAAGCATTGATTTTCTCATCTAATAAAAGCAAGATTCGTCCCAAATTTGTGCTCATGTGTGCAGTCATCTCCTTCCCCCATTTCTAGCAGGTTTTTGGATGAATCTCAAGGGTTTTTGGTGATTTGCTTTGCCCATGAGTTAATCATGTTCTTTTGACTCTTTTAGACTTGCCAGAACATGGAGATTATGACTTAGTTCATCTCAATCCTGCTGGATTGCCACGAGCAAGCTTCTCTTGAGTTTCCCCCTTTTTTGCCTAAAGATTGCCATCTCACGAGATCTGAAATTCCCGCTGATCCCTTGGTCATTTTGCGTTGATCTTTTGGAAAAAGCTTTGGAATAGGGTCCAGATAGCCTGTGCAAAATCTCGTGAAGATTGGACAA
>JAMSGZ010000134.1:0-50000 GCA_030272315.1 Paspalum vaginatum
ATTTATGGCTAAGAGCGGTCTAAACCCTCACAGATTATTGATTTACATATAGTTTGGGTTGTTACGACCATGGCCATCTGCATTAGTAAACTAGTCAAGCCGACTGTACTGCTGGAAAACTTTTTCACCTGCGTCCATCGAGATTTGTATTTAGCTGAGCGTACTGGTCCAGTAGCCTGTAGAGTGTTAGTATATATATCCACCTGAATTGTACGGGAAACCGGCGTCAATAATATAGCTCCATGTACGCGCGTGATGGCAAGTTCATAGTAAAGGCATTGTTTTGCTACGACCAGCTCAGACGGCGCTCCCTGCAGGCTGCAGCCATGGCCCATGGGTCCCTCTAGCCCCCGTAGCCAGATGTTACAACTTCAGTAGGCTTGGAAGCCGTCAGGAAGACCTAGTGTGGATGCAGATTCTTTCGACGTAGCCAAGCCGGCAGCGATAGAAGACTTGATCTTGGCAAGGTCACAGGAGCGTCGCAATGAGGAACTACCAGAGAGAAGAGGTGTGTTGGGCTAGTCCAAGATCATCCTGGTTTCTTGATTTTGCGAGTCCCTGCGGTGGCAGAAACAAGACCAACTATTCAATAAACAAGCTGCACGGATTATCAATTAGGGCGTACTATTTTTATTTTTTCCCTACCCATTTGATACTGGCTGACGCTGTGCTGCACGCGTTGCTTCAATAATTGTCCAAGGTCGCCGGACCGTCCATGCCGTTGTGCCGTGTCTCTATTTCCCCTCAACTGAGCTCCCAGGAAATTAACATGGCCTGGCTGTTCGTAGTCAATGCACCCTCCGAACGTACACGGGCAAGAGCCCAGGTCACTGCATGGGCCTGCTCCAAGCAACGGATCGAGTAGCAGCTGTGTCGGTGTCACGCTAGTGATTGTAATCCCACGTGTACGCCAGATAATGAACATCAATGCTCTTGTGAGCGCTTAGTACTAAAACAACAAGTTAGTCACTAGGCAGAGAGGGCTCTGAGCTTCCCACCACAGTTAAGAACGCAACATAAAAAAAAAACGAAATGTTTGACCACACACGAGGGAAAGAGATACAATGCATTTCCTTTCCATATTTCACACTCCATGCGACAAATAAATCAAATGCAATTACTGAGCTACTAATACACACAATGAGCATGACTTCTGCGATCAGTGTTTCCTACTCTCCAAGTTGGATGCACCAGACTCCAATTTCCTTTATCCGAGTCATGAGTAGAGCTCAAACTTGCATAATGCTATTTCTGGATCACCCAAAGGTCGACGCTTTGGCGTAATCCAAGACACATCATGACACAATAATTTTTGGGTCACAATAGCATCATGTTTTGAGTATTTAGTTTTATTTCTAAATTTTTTGATCTCTCGCATAAAGTTACCCACCATATACCATTATAAATTATGAATTAAATAACCCCTAAATTTGCAATAAATTACTCAACATGCCATTATAAACGGTGAATTAAAATAAGCTTCAAATCTGCATATAAATTATCCAATATACCATCATGAAATATGAATTAAAATAATTCTTAATGTTTATATAAATTACCCACAAGGCCACAATATCATTACGAAAGATGAATTAAAACAAACACATGTAATATTACTTAGGATAAAATCTATATCTCCTAACCCGTGCCCTCAACAGGTGGACATACTAGTTATTAAAGTAAATAATGGGATAAAGCCTTATTATAGTGACATGTCATGGCCGTGCTTGGGTGTAGCTAGAAAATTGTTGTTCCAACATGGCACACCACAACAAAAATAACATGCCGATTAATAAGCACAGCATGAAGTGACATAAAGCACGAGAGCGCCAAGCTAATGCAGCACAACGCAAGTACAACCTCTTGTCGTGAGTTTTATTTATAGCCCATCTCAAATACAACACAAGTTGTATATGTAAATGGCGCAAATACCGCGTATGCTTACGTATATAGTAACCATCGTTGGTCGTCAAGGCATGTTGATAGGTTAATGGCATGTGGCGTCATAACTAGTTTCACCCAAAGTTTTATCCACATTTATTGTCTGAGATGTCTGAACATATATATAAGCAATACATGAGCTCGCACCAAGTTCAAAAGCTAGTAGGATGGGTTCTCCACTAAGTCCAATGGCAACAAAAGAATGGGGCCTGGGATGCATATGGAAGTTTGTGGCAGCTTGGGGGTATAGGTATGCACGTCAATGGAATCAATCCAGTGTCCCCCGAATGGCTTGCGAACGGCTACCAGAATAAGAATGTGATCCAGAACTCGCCGCAACCAGTTATTTCCTTACTGCTGTGCCAACATGTATACGATCCGAATGCCAAAAATCTCATTCGTGTGTGTTTCCATTTAACTGTCGATCTGGGTGTAATGCTGCCCGTCTAGCGACCTATTTCAAATTGATGGTTGCCGGCCACAGCACAAATAGAACAATGTCTATATTTATGAACGTTCTCCAATCAGGGTTTGCGTACTTCCATTCTTGCAATAGCCCTCTAAATTTGCATATAGATTAATTATCGCCATATTATTATGAAATATAATTTAAAGTCCCTCATATAATTTGTATAAATACCCACTATACCATTGTACAAAGTGATTTAAACTAACAACATAAATTTGTATATAAATTTAAATTAGTCACTACACCATTGTGAATGATGATTTAAACTAACAACCAAACATTGTGTATAAATTAGTTGTTACTGCCAATAATAATACATGGTAAAATCTAACTCAATATATTAGATGTCGATTACACTTTCTATCTCGCATGGACAATGATAAAAATAATATTATGAGTATTCAATTAGAATGTGGTAAATAATAGCAATTTTGATTAGTTGCGAGTCTCAAATTTATGTATAAATTTTATAAATACCATGCCTAGTAAAAACAAGTACGTTGTTGTTGTCAGTAAAAATAATGGAAACTAATATCTTCATTATTGTTCTGAGAAGTAACTGCGTATTGCCATACCCCGTGTTGAGGGCCGAGCGCCGTTAAAGACGCTAAGACGACGCGGTGGCATGAATTTGTTCATTTGAAGATATCATCCAAAGGATAATTGAAACACAATTGTAGGCCTAGCTAGCTGCACCCAGGTGTGAAACTTAACTACTCAGGGAACTTTGTTTTAAACACGTCGTCCTCGATTTTGGCAATTAATAAGTACGCGTGCTATGCCAGGGACGTTATTATAAATAGACAATGCAATAGCGGCAAAGGAGAGTTGCTTGAAAAACATTATTATACATGAAACGGGGCAAGGTTCAATGACCGATACACAGATAGATGGTGACTAAAATAATAGGCTTGGGAGGTATAGAGAATTCTGCATCTGCATGTAGACATAGGTTGAAATCGACGGCGGGGAAGTCCTCGACGGGAGATAACACCCCTGATCCTGCTCCATCAGCTTAAACCTGTTTGCACCCCCAAACCCACCCTCAACACAAAAAACATCGAAGATCAAATGTCAGGTACCCCGATAGAGCTCCATCCCAGATTTCAAAATGGTGAAGATGCTTACAGAAGGTCACCTTTGGTTGTGGTCCTACGGATCATGCGCGGCGGCGTTCTGGGAGAGCCGCGGAGGGGCGCGCGTGGCGCTACCGGAGGTGCAGGGCATGTGGCGTGCCCCCTGACCATGTGGCCATGTGCCTCTACACGTGCGGTACGGCACCGTCGAGAGGCTGCTGCCTGTTGGGGTAGATCAAGTGCAGGGACGCAGCCATTTAGGATGTATGTACACTTTGCTTGTTGGGCTGGCTTTCAATTTCTTTAGTGGATTGTACATCTAATTCTACTGGGTCCACATACCGTGATCACTGGAGTGCTGCCACTCACGCGCACACATACAAGAACAGCCACAGGAGATGTTTGGTTGCACCGCAGGACCGTGAGCTACCAAAGCAACGCTTGCGGCGATGTATACTCAATGTTGTGCCTGTTGCACCACGACAGCAGGTGGTAGCGGAAAAACAATGGAAATAACACTGCCGCTAAGTGAAAACCTTGGTTCTCATTGTTAGCGTGCGCTAGTCAATAATCACTAGATCGTTTTGCTTACTTCGTATGTCTCGGCAACGGAACTGCAGTTGTACGTTCTTCGCACTAGTAATTACCGATTATAGATGAAAACATTTCCATAGAATCATGGAAAGAAACTTCTGTAACCCTAATCCTACGCTTACACGCACCGGACAAACATCAACTCTCCTGCCAGTGATTAGTACTCAAATATAGGTAATTGGCCAGTTGATGATAACTTGGGCTCTGTAACATAGTTATTTGCAATGGGCAAGAATAAAAAGTCATCTCAACAGCCACGAGAGAGAAATTAAGATACCATGCATTTTTCTTCTATTATTTTCTCACTCGATACGTGCGGCAACAAAATAAATGCAATTATACAGGTACCATACATAATGATTGTTCTCTGATGAGCGTTTGCACACTTTCATTCTTGCGATGGCCATCTAAATTTGCATATAGATTAACTATCGTCATAGTATTATGAAATATAATTTAAAGTGCTTCGGGTAATTCGTATAAAACTATACTATTCGATAAAATCATTTAAACTAACAATAGAAATTTGTATATAAATCTATACTAGTCACTACACCATTATAAATGATGATTTAATCTAATAACCCAGAAATTGCGCATAAATTAGTCGTCACTGCCAATAATAATACATAGTAAAATCTAACTCAAATAGTAGATGTTAATTACATTCAATCTTAGATGGATAATGATAAAAACTAATATTATACTATTAGTCCTCTATTAGAATATGGTGAAAAACAGAAATTCTGATTATTAATGGTTCTCCTATTTATTCATAAAGTTTCTAGATACCATGCATGCCCCTGGCAACATTAAGTACGATGTTGATGTCAGTTAAAATAGTGCAAAGTAATGTCTTTATTATTATTCTGGCAAGTAATTGTATAGCCATACCCTTGTTTAGGCCACTAAAGGCGCTATACGGTACGATACCACGAATCTGTTTGTTTGAAAACATCATCATAATGATAATGGAAATGTAATTGTAGGCCTGCACGTAGGAAGCTTAACTACTTAGAGGACTTTGCTTTTAAAAACATCATCCTCGATAACTTTGACATGACTACGATGGCGTTGGCAATTAATTCGTGTGGATGCTATGCTAAGGACATTACTATAAATAGACAATGCAATAGCAGCAAAGGAGAGTTGCTGAAAAAGCATTACTATAAAGGAAATGGGGTAAGGTTCAATGACCAATACAAAGAGAGATGGTCACTAAACGATAGGCCTGGGAGGTATAGAGAACTCTGCATTTGCATATGGTGATAGGTTGACATTATCAACAGGGAATTCCTCACAGGGGGGTAACAACCCTGATCCAGCCCCATCAGCTTCAAACCGTCCGCACCCCCAAACCCACGCTCAGCACAAAAATCATCCCATATCAAATATCAGGTACCCAATGGAGCCCCATCCCTAATTTCAAAATGATGAAGATGCTTACAGAAGGACACCTTTGGTTGAGGTCTTGCGGATCATGCGTGGCGGTTTTCTGGGAGAGCCGGGGAGGGGCCCGCATGGCGCTAGCTGCAGGCTGTGCGGCTGTGCTCGTCTATGCGTACGGTTGCGGCACCATCAAGAGGCTGCTGGAGTAGATCAAGTGCAGGCATGTAGCCATGTAGGATGTACAGTTTGCTTGTTGGGATGGGCTTCAATTTCTTTAGTGGATTGTACATCTAATTCTACTGGGTCCACATACCGCAATCGCTGGAATGGTGTAGGCACACACACACAAAGAACAGGAGGAAATGTTTGGTCGCACCACAAGATCCTGCGACCATTACATTTTTTCCCATTATCGCTTATAAAAGGAAACAAGTATACATGGGCACCTTGGGCACGATCGAGTCCCTCACCACGAGGTGTTGACCTTGTTCTTTTGTGAAGCCTGAAATGCGCAAGACACCTAAGATGCAATAGAAAGTGATGAACCTGGTCATGCCTTGGAAAGGTAATGCAATAAACAAGATTATAAACCAACATTTCATCCCCAAAGTCATGTTTCACCTCTAAGCTGTCAATCTTTTGCCGCCTCTCCACCAACTTCATTTGATTGAGTGTCTCCTCATCAGAGCTATAGCAATTTGGTCATCTGTTCCCACATGATCCATATCTCAATGCTTTCACTAGCAATGAAGTTCACAACTTGGTGCCAATATATATGTTAGGTCCGATCATTGTGGACTAGATTCTTGCTTAACTCGATAGCTGATGTATTATCCACCACATCCTTTGTAATACACCGACCCTGATGATTCTTTCATTGAACTATGAAGTCTACGCAATCACACTCCATAACAAGTAGCAGGAGCTGATGCTATGTACTTTGTTTCATACCATGAAAGAGAAAGCACCATCAATTTCTAAGAGCACAAGGTGACATGGCTTGAGCCAGCAAATTAAATAAAAGGATTCTCTAGTACGGTCAACTATATTGTTAGGGTTCATATAGCAGTCCAGGCTCGTAGTGGAACCCCGCCGATTCATCACCTTGTGAAGTGTTTAAGTGGGAAGTCGAGTAGACCCTGGATAAATGGGAGACAGCCCATGGATAAGGTTGTATGTAACCTCTGCAGAGTGTTAACATTGTTGTAACAGCCATACTCAAGATAAGAGCAGCCTGAACCCTTATAGATTAGTGACTTGCATGATGTAGTCTGGGTCGTTATTACTATGATGGTTACTTTCATTACTAATCTGACCAGCGCGTGGCCAGTAGATTGTAGGGAAACTTTTTCACCTGCGGCCAATGTTATTATTTTAGGCTGGGCTCACTGGTCCAGTTTACACTGTGTAGTTGTGGCACAGGTAGTACAGGAAACTGGGCTGAATAATATATACTCCATGTACGCGCATGATGGCAAGTTCATATTTCAGGCGTTGTTCTTGGACGACCAACTTCGACGGCGCTCCCTGCAGGCTGCAACCGCTGCCGGTCCTCTAGCCTCCATAGCCAATCATCGTTATGTACAACTACAGTAGGCTTGGAAGCCGTCAGGAACACCTAATGTGGTCTTCTGCTTGTGATGTAGCCTTGCCAGCAGGAATAGAAGACTGGATTTTGGTAAGGTCACAGGACTCCCTCATCGCGGAATTACAGTAGGAAAGATCAATGCTAATTAGGCCAGCTAGTCGAGGATCATCCTTCTGTCTTGGTTTTGGGAGTCCCCGCGGCAGAAAACAACTGTACTATATTCCCAATTAATAAACAAGATGCAGTACAGATTATCAATTTATGTGTACCTATTTTTTCAGCTTGTTCATCATGGCCAATGCTGCGCGCGTTGTTTCAGTAGTGGTCCAAGATCAGACCCTCCATGTTATGCCCTGTCTCCCCTCAACTGCGCATCCAGCAACATGGCCTAGCCGTTTGTATCTAATGCTCCCGCATGTACGGCCAAGATTCCGGCTAGGACACGGATGGCTGGGGTGTTCTTCTACGCCTCTACGGTGGTGCGGCCTCTTGTCCAAGCAACAGAGTTGCAGCAGTGCGGCACTAGTAATCATGTACTGATTGTAGATGAAATACTTTGATTCTGACCATCTGTAGCCTACACGCCAGATAAACATCAACACTCAATCTTGCGAGTGCTTAGTAGTAGTAATGAGATAGCCGGTTAGCCACTGGGCACAGAGGACTCTGGGCTTTGCCGCACAACAGTTAATACCTTGCATACTGCTTTCCATATTTTCTGGTCAGTCCATGCGACAACAAATTAAATGCAATTACAGAGTTGCCCGTATACATAATGAGCACGCTTTCTACGATCAGTGTTTCGTACATTCCAGGCTGGATACACCAAGCCTTCAGTTTAACCCTCAACTTTAAATATTCTCGTCAAACCAACCCGCAAGTATAAAAAAGACCACACCATGTGGTACTGACCAGGCGACCATAAAGGGTATCACCGAACTGACCTTGCAACCGTAAAAACATCCTCGCAAGCATAAAAATATCGCACCAGGTCGCATTGAACCCACAACCGTAAAGGATATCACCTAATCTTACCCACAACCGTAAAACCATCCCCTCAAGCCTAAAAATTCTTGTCGATCCAAAGTTATCGCATAGTTGTGTACTTGTGTATATAGTAGTCTCACTTCATGCGTTAAGGCACTTTTGATGTGCTCCAATGCTGGCCTAGTTGTGTTGGCATAACTAGTTTCACCCATAACATCATTTATTATCTCTGATCTCCGAATATATATACAAGCAAGCCTCTGAGCTCAGTACCACCTAGTGTGATTTTGCAGGTTGAGGGTAGCACTAATCATTAGTATCCTCATTATTAGAATGTTCTCTAGTAATCCCAATGTCGCCAAAGAACGAATGGGGCCTGGAATGCATTGGGAACTTTACGTTTGCTAGGGGGTATATATAAGCACGCCAGTGTAGAAAATGCAGTGTCCACCAAATATGGACTTCGCACGGTTACCTCCAACAACTTGCGATCCAGTCATCGTGAGCCCTTTGAGCATGTACATGATCCGAATGACAAAAATCTCATATGTGTTTCCATTTAAATGGCTGGTTGTAATACTGCCTGTGCAGCATCATTTTTCACATAAACAAAGGAAATTTGGGATTTTCCGTTTGAGACAAAAACTGCAGTCTTGTCAATGTTCAATTCTATTATTATCCTTTGGATCCACATGCTGCGTTTTTCTTATAGCTTCGATTGAAGTGTACTTGCTGAGTACCACCCTTGTGTTATTTATTTTTCAGGCACCATTTGATCGTGATGCGCAGGGGTGCTGGGAGTAGTCCATCCATCCGTGCATACGCATACACTGCAATAAAATCAGATGATAAATACTAGTATATATGACTTGTTTGTCTGGCGTCTTCAATTTAATTAATTTCCATTATTATGCTCTGTATAAGACAGAGGAACGAGTACATTATGCATACTACACTGACAGTATGCAAAGCCCATCAATAGCTAGAGATCGAGATATGCTTAAGAGAGTCATGTCCAACATCGTCCAGGCATCGTAGGCAAGGGATGCAACGGGATTTTATGGGTTAACATACACTTGTTGTGGCAAACTTCGGGAATTGGCTTTCCACATCACTTGCAAGTTCAAGCGCTGAAACAAAAGTGAATTTTGGGTGATAGAGCCTGGATAACATGGTAGCAGCATTTAGGTGTTCTAATTCTTTCGCTGTGAGAAACATTTGAGAACACTACGGCAGCTATGAACAATTTAGTCTGCGATGGAAGCAATGCTGGTCAAAGAATGCCTTGCACGGTCAACATAGTACCTTATTATGTCCTCTCCAATGGAGTCAATTCAAGGATCACCATTCTATGAGATGGACTCAACCCCGATGGTATTTTTAGCTGGGTTATCCACTGTTTGTGTTTGTTTAGTTTCATGATGGCAATTGAAGGTGGAGGAGCACGCAAGACATTTAAGGCATCGGGCCATTTAGGGCGTATCTAAACCTGCAAATGGTCTCAAACCCGGCCTAACCCCGCACCAATCCGTTGTGCTGTAGTGCTTCATTTCAATTCAAACCATCCCACCACTTTGTTTCTCTGAACTAAACCGGACCAGCCTACGTGTAAAACAAAACCAAAACGCGATGAAGGAACGCGACGGAGCCTGTGTCCATCGCGTCTCCGAGCAGCACGAACGCGACGGAGCTGGCGTCGTTAGTGTTACTACTCCACCCCACGTTATTTAAGGCATCGCGTCCACTGTTTACAAAGGTTTCACCACCTTTAGCCAGTAAAATAACCTTTTTCCACCTTCGACCAACGTTATATATATTCAGGACACACTGGTCCAGTATACGTAGGGTGTTATACCACTTGTAGTATATATATCAACTTTCTACGAGGGAACCGGTCTCAATATATAATACTACTCCGCCCCACGTAGGTAGTGGCAAGTGCAGAGTGCAGGTGTTGTTCTTCGACCAGCTCGGACGACGACGGAGCTCCCTGCTCTGCCACCATAGCCACCCAGCCCAAAACACCACCTTCCATAGGCATGGAAGTTGTCAGGAACACCCAGTGTGGTACCAGACATTTCTTATGCGGCGTAGTGACCAGGAGTAGAAGATTTAATTCTGGTAAGGTCACTGGCCAGATTCAATCAGTAAGATGAAGATTATCATCCAGTCTTGATTTTGAGAGTCCCTGCGACAGAAAACAATAACCACACCTCCTATCCTCCCTATAAACAAGCTGCACTTAATAATACGGATTAACTATCGCTCTGAGCGTACCTGTTTTTTTGTCCCTTCATTTCGATAATGGGTGTTGCTGCGCACAGTCCGAGAGTCCGAGATTATTGCACCCTCCATGTTATTATGCCTTAAGTTTTTGCAGCTAATGACCCCTCAACATGTTGCAATTGTGTTGCATCGGTGTGTTACTGTAGCCCAAGTCCCACGCTTAAGCCTGCAAAAACATCAATGCACTCAAATAGCCAGTTAGCCACCAGCCCACCACTAGATAGCAATAAAACAATGATGTTTTGCTTCCCTTGTTTTTCTCACTCCATGCGGCAACTGATTAAATGCAATTAATTAATATACATAATGAGGGTTCTGCCATCAGCGTTTGTGTACCAGGCTGCATGGACCAGCCTCCGATCCGGTTTCCTGCACGATAATAGGATATCACCCGGGATGTGTTTAGCCCATCTCGAACACAATACTAGCTGTGCGATATATGTGCAAAGATACACAAATGAGCATTCTACGAATGATATATTGAATGGTAGTAATTTTGATTATAATTAGTTATAGGTCTCAAACTTAAATACTCTTTTTAAAATGTATGTCGCGGTTGCCTTTTCATAATTTTAATGATTTCGTATTTATAAATTCTATGCTAATATGTAAAAACACGTGTCATTATCAAATTACCTAATGATATAAGAAATCACAATAAAATAAATGACAACTTTTTTTTTTGAAAAAAGACAAATGGTCAAAGATATTGAAAAAACACAGTCGTGCCGTCAAATATTTGAGAAAGCATGAAGTTTAAAATTTCTAAATATCGTGCCTGCTAACAATTTTAGCCTGTACAGAACCACGATCTTGATGTACTAGTAAAAGTGACGCGAAGTATAATGTATTAATTCTTGTTCCGGGGAGTAACTGTATAGCCAAACCCTTGTTTAGGACGTGAGACAAGGCGCCATTATAGATGCTAGTTTAAACAGTCGCATGAATTTGTTCATGGAAGACATCATCTTAATGATAATCAAAACACATTTCTGGGCCCGAACCTAGATGTATGAACCTAACTCAAAGAACCTCTCCGATGCACGCTAGGGACATTATATTTAAATTTTACGGTGGTTGGAAAAAATAGGATCCACCCGTCAGAGAAGACTAACGGCTTAAAAATAGAGGCATTTCACAGTGGTTGGATAGGTATCCACCGGTACCGGGTGGTACCACTCAATTTTATTTTTTCTAACTAAATTATTGAATAATTATAATAAATAAAAAGAATGTTGGTATCGGACCTACCTATTTGATACCGCCTAGTACCGGTACCGTGGTACCGTCTATTTTTAAACCATTGGATTTCGCTTGATGGACGGTTCTTATTTTTTCCATCAATTGTAAAAGTTGTATTAAAAATAGGCAGTATACCACGGTACTGGTACTAAATAGTATGGTCTGGTATAAAAAATGGTGGAATTGGTACCCACTTTTTTAATTTGAAATTTCACAAAGGGCATAAAAGATTTTAAAAATTAAAAAATAGTGGTACCGTGTGGTACCGGTAGGTGCCTTTTCAACTACCTTAAAATCTCTCTTATTAAATAGACAATGCAATATCAGCCAAAAAGATAGGCTTGGGGGGTAAGGACATGCTAGTAGTTCCTGAAAAACAGTATACATGAAACGGGATAAACAACAACCAGTGCACAGATGGTCACTGAAATGACAGGCTGCATTTGCATTTGCGGATTGGTATACATGCCGAAGACTCCTTAAAAACACAAGAGACATACACTGTGTCGCTGACAATGACACTGTTGTAACCTCTGCTGGAATTCATACGTGCCGAAGATCACCGGAATGTTGCATTGGACGAGCGCGCACACAAACTCGAGGAGATGTTTGGTTCTACTGAAAGATGTTGCGACCCTTTCTGCTTTCCATTATCACTCATAAAGGGATAAACCAACTGAGGAGCCTTGACAAGCAGCAGCAGTGATGCTATGTACTCCGCTTGGCATGACAAAAGAGCGATCACCTTCTGTTTCTGACAGCAACAGGTGACAGGATCTGAGGTAAGAAAGAAAAGGATGCCACTGGTACTCTTGCATGGTCATCTGTATTCCCTGTCAATAGTGACTGTTACAGAACTCCACCACTGATAGGGCCTCGTGATCTCTGTCTTCCCGTAGCAGCACTGCTCCCGTAGTTCACCGTTCCGGCAATGACTTGTAGTTGGCGCCTCCACGAACCCACTTACAAAGCCCACAGCAAATGCAATACCAGGACATGAATATGTATTCACAACGCAGGCCCCGAGTGACCCTTCCGTATTCCATAGCTTCCACAGGTGTATGACAGTGACTGCAGCCTCCCATTCCAGCAGCATTCAGCCCCTCCGCAACAAAAAAAGTCTGACACATGGTAATCGCCCCAATGCCTTGCTTCTCCTCTTCAGTTCCCAAGTAACAACTCAGCAAACCAAGATCACTCTCGTGAACCACTGATGGTGTTATTTTTGTCTGGTTAGCATTCGGATTTCACCGGTTGCTTTATTCCCTTAATGTGTGTTTTCGAGATCTTGCAACAATTCAGTTAAGTTGGGACACATCAATTGATTCTCCCCTTGGCGATAACCCAGTTACTAGTTTGGTTTCAACCTTTGTCTTCTTCAAGACCAGGATAAGCAATCTGTTTCGGTGAAAACAAACGTCGAAGACAGGAAAAAAGTAAATATATGTGCACAGAAACACACATATCCGAGAACCATATATTTCATTAATTCTTTCTTGAATTTACAAAATACATGATCATCGAGACTAAGTCTTCGCTTGTCTTCAGCGTCATGATTAAGGAGAGGTCTGACTATGTAGAGATTGCGTAGTTCGCTGATTTCCGGGGCCTATAAATTGGGCACGACCGGTTAATTACATCCGTAGAGCGAGTCTGCGGAAAACCTCCGATTAAGCTGCGCTTTCAATGGTCGTCGTCAAATAAGTCATCTGCTCATCGTCCATATGCGATATAAGGTGTAGAAATATTGTGGGTGGAATTCATGTGACGTAGGTGGCTTGATATCGCCGAAACCCGGTCAAAACTGTCCATCGCCATGTTCGTAGTAAACGGAATAAATTGTTGATAAAGGAGAGTGACTTTCGCCTTGTCGGTGCCTAGTCATGCTTGCTCGGCTTCATCAAACACGGATGTAAGTGTTGCCTTTGCCTCGTCGGTGCCCGGCAATGATGTATCCGATCCCGTTATTTGGGACGTGTCGGTGGAATACTGACCCGGCCTCATCGGCACTTGGCTTGAAATTCGTCTCGCCTCGTCGGCACCAGACGTGTTGGAGTAAAACATATATAGACCGCAAATTGCGGAAACACATGAACGATGCTTGCAGGATGAATGATTTTCTGACGGCCTTTCGGCCTGCAGAATAATCAAAGACTTAGTCAAATAAAGAGCAAATAATTGTCATTTGCATTTGTGGATATCAGCACAATACCAATGCAGGTATTTAATTAGCTCCGTATAGCTTTGATTTGATTGCTTGTAGCCGTGGCTTCAATATGTAAAACATTAAGCACTGACGACTTGTATGTATCCGATCCCGTCGTTTGGAACGTGTCGGCGAAATAGTGATCTAGTCTGGCCGGCACTTGGACAAAATTTTGTCTAGCTCCATTGGCACTAAACATGGTTAAGAATGATGCGCGCCATAGAAAATACGGCAGGCCTGTAGCATTGCTCGAGCAATGGTGATAAAAAAAATCCATGCTTGGATTAGAGCACAATTCTTCTAATCGACTTGCTTGCTCAAGTGTTAAATGATGTGACGTATATAGTGCCTTCTTGCTTTCAGCCTGTTGGCGACGAAAATGGTTCAATCGGCCATGCAAATTTGTAAAGAGACTCGGTAATGCTGCAAGTTCTCTCAAATAAACCTCACGGTTGGCATTCGGTACAATTCAGAACGCTCTTGTACATATTCAAAACACGTATATGCAAATTTGCAATGAGGCTTGATACTGTTACAAGTTCTCTCTCAGAAACCTCACGATTGGCACTCGGTACCGTTCGGAATGCTCTTGTACATATTCAAAACACGTCTGTGCAAATTTGCAATGAAACTTGATACATGTTGTAAGTTCTCTCAAAATAAACCTCACGATTGGCACTTGGTAAAATTCAGAATACTCTCGTATGTACTCAAAACAAGCTTCACGCAACAATAACAAACTCTTGGTAAAAATTCAAGCCTTAGTATCAAGCTTTGTTAGTAATCTTGCACTTTATTTGGCGCTTCAATGGCAACTTGAGCTTCGACGCCTCGGAAGTAACTGTAAGCTTCATTGCAAATCGAAACTTCGGTACAAATCGGAGCTTCAGTGCAAAATCGGAGCTTCCGTGCAAATCGGAGCTTCCATGCAAAATCGGAGCTTTAGAGTTTCAATGGTAATTTGGGCTTCGGAGCTTCAGTAATAATTTGCACGTCGACGCTTTGGCGATAATTCAGAGCTTCCGAGCATCAACGGTAATTCGGGCTTCGGAGCTTCAGTAATATGATCTTGAGTAAGTTTCAACATAATCTTGAGTTAAGCTTCAACGTAACAAGCTGATCAACAGGAACTCAGCAAAAATCTGAGTTCTCTCTCGGACAAATCATCTGCTGCATCAAGCATTCTCTTCGGTAAATTGCCTTTTCGGAGACTTGCAGTTGATTTTCACAAGCTACGGAGATAGGCAACCGTCCATGTCTACCGTGGGGCACTCGGCGCTTTGCAGTGTAAAGAGACAAGTAGATTGATTTGCTCACCAGGATAAACCATGTTGATCAATGGGAACTCGACAAAAATTCCGAGTTCTCTCGTATCTTGTTGGAATAATCACGATGACATGAGCTCCGCAGCAAGTTTGAGCTTCATCAAATTTCACGGAAGTGCACGGGACAATAGAACTCATCGATAGTAATATGGAAAGTAACCAAAACATAGAAGCTCATAAACATGCATATTTATTTTAAGCTCACAAGTAACACATAAACATGTTTATTTTAATCTCATGATGTCGACATGGCAAGAAGACAACTATGTTTATTTTAATTTAAGCTTATATCATGTGGCACATGAATATATTTCCAATCTCATAAACTCTTAATGCATGACAGATTGAATGATAAAAACAATTAAGCTATTTAATCTAATCTCCCCTCCACGTAACGTGAGACCAAACGTGGTTCAGATGTGCTCATACAGTAGATTAAAGACACATAGATGCATCTAGCGTTCTCGACATACATAGAAAAGCATATTTCACTTTATTTAAGCCTAACTCATCTTGTAACAGATCGCATGCATGCAAGCATACCAGTTATCTAATCTTCCACAGATTAACAAGGCCTGGATATATTCTACTCTCATCATAGTAAGACCGTGTCATGTGCAAACCGATCTATATTAATTTTCTCTAATCTTGATCCAACATGTTACATCTAATCTAGCATCGACACAATAGATTGGAAGCAAACAGATCAATCTATATTCTAATCTCATCTACTCTGTCACAGCGTAGATTAAAAAGAACATGCCACCATATGATCTATTAATTCTCACGATCCGTTCATACAAAATCAAAGACGCCAGGATCTCAATCGGCTAAGGGCTTACTACGATAGTTTGATAAATAAACTCACTGGGGACATAACAGCAGAGAGATTGGCAACGTGTCGAAGTTGATGTTGAAATTGCGGAGCTCGGCGAGATTAACAGGAACGGCAAAACGTCGGGGTCTCCGGCAGGGTGGCAGAGTCTCCGGCAGCGTGACAGGCGACGGCGGCTTGATGAGTCTTCGGCTGCGAAGCAGAGTCCGGCTTGCTGATGATGATGCGGACTCAGGTACGTATGTACTCGCATGCAGCACGATCTTGATGGCCTGGCGATGGTGGCGACGTGAAGACTCAAAGACTATGCATGGCCAGGCCATGGTGCCCATGGAGGCACGAGGGGAAGCAGGGCTGCGCGTGAGAACCTCGCCGCCTGCCGATCAGAAAAAAGGCCCCCCGACGTGGCGTAGGGGCATGTATATATAGGTAGTAGCTGGCAGCCGGCCAGATTTGGTTGCTTCCTCCGGTCAATCCTAACAAAACCTCAGATATCTCGGCCACTAGCTTCTTGATTAGTATGGTAGCACTTATCTTGTAATCACGCAGCCTGATCAATTGGCACGGCAAACTTGGTTAATTTATTTTCAACAAATCTTTCTTTAATACGATCCCTCCCAGCCGGCAGCCAGTGTACGATGATATACGACATCGGTTGATCGGTGCATGTGTTCCAAGGAACATGGGCTCTCACAAGCTAGCCAAATGCACATGTACGCCTCGTTCCATTTCACTTGACCCGAACCCATGCGTCCAATGGCATGATTAATCTTTTTCCATTAATAACCAACTTTGATAGGATAAGCTAGCTAACACCGTGCAGCACATATATGCATCTTTAATTATTTTTTTCTAAAGAAGCATCAAATAATTTGGGGCACACTTGACATAGGCTCAACCCTTATTGGTAATGCACGGCTTCGAAAAGAAACATGTATAAATTGGTATAAAGAAACACCTTCTGCACGCTATTTAGTGGAGCTGCCCAATCAGCACCTGCCTAAGGAGAAAGGCAGAGAAATATATCTTTGGCGCGAAGATTTTGATTTCTTCAAGGACGCGGAACCAGAACCACCTCCTCGTGGCAGTGGTAGTATTACAGAAGGGCCTGAGCAAGAGAATTTAGATGCTTTTATGACTCAAGTTGCCGATTGTCTGGGCGTCAGACGTGGCTTGAAACTTATTCTGGGGCCGGAATATGTGATATTGGGAGAGAGGAGAACTTGTACTCACGGTGCCGGGTACCAACTCCTAAATATTTACCAGTAAAGCATGACGATATTCCCTTTGGTCTATGGAAACAACCAGGAGAAAATTCTGTGCAAGATTGTATTGGCTCTGCCGCCGCTCTTCGACCCATATGGGATTGTACTGAAAGCTTCCGGTATGTGCCAGAACAAACCTCCACGCTAGCTCAAAAAGTCATCAGTGAGCCCTCAACCCAATGGTCGAGTAATAATGATCTGCAACTTCGCCTTGATGTCAAGGTTTGTAGAAAAAATGCTTATCTGGGCACGCATGATGTTGGTGAACAAGGAGGATTCTGAAGAGAACTGGAATTTTTGGAGGCGTGCTAGCCTCAATCTACCAATGTCGTATTGAGCTACCGTTAGTGGCTGCTTTCCTAACATTCTGGAATGTTGACGGCATGCCTTGCTGACTAGCCGAGGGGAGATGGGATACCCACTACATACAATTTCTGATGCGATGGGCATTCCCTTTACTGGTCGCATATAAGAAGAATTCATCCAGCTTTCTTGTGTTGTTCGTGGTCACGTGAGGACTCTTCAAGCTATCTATGCTAGCTTCTGCCCAACAGTATTGAAACCAACAGTAGGATTAGTGACTATCTCTGATTGGACAGACCACTTTCTTGATGATCAAGCTAATCTTTTCATGAAAAGCTCAACGCTAGATGGTTTTGCGGACCCTGGAGATCCATTACTGTACAAGCAAGGATTCCGAGTTCAAATTCAAGGTGATCAGCCAAGTGCAATTTTGGGTTTCCGTGTCAGATATCCTCTTGTGGTATATCGCGCAGCCTTTATAGCGGCTTGACTTTGCACTTATTGTGTTCCTGTTGAGCCCGGACAATATATTTAGCCTAAAGTATTCCATATGACGGTAAAAATTGCAGAAGGTGGCCGCCGAGCTATTGGTGTGGCAAGTTTGGCTTTTCTATATCGCAGCTTGGACGATGTTCACAAAAGCATTACTAATGGTACCAGATCAGCTAGTGAATGCTCTCTATTTGTTCCAGGGCATTTTATCATGGGATGTTTTACTTCTTTTTGGAAAGAAATTCCACCATCAAATTCTTTGACGTGCCCAATTCAGTTTGCACCTTTTATTATCGACTTCACAGGTATCAAGCAGATTGGGCTACCTGAAGCACATCACCTCTTTTTGGATTTGACTAGTTCTGGAGAAGGACTGCGTGCACTTGATTTTCTGGGATGATCCTCAATGCGCTTTCCTAAAGGTGACAGAGCGGTGTATATTCGTGATGGTTGCATCGGTTATCGGGGTGCCCCTTTTGCCATATCAATTTCTGCCATGGAGCTATTTATAATCTGTGGCGTTGGTGGTGTCACCCATAGATGAGGCGAGCATTTCGACAACTTGGTGCACTGTCCTCATCGGTTTGCCCGTATGTTTAATTGTGATCAGCTTATCCCACAATTCAATTCTCGTGTGAATGATGGGACAACAAACAGCTTGGATTTTTGAAGTTATGACCCCCATAATAGAGAGGAATCACTCCAAATTCTATTACGGCGCCATATTTCTCATTTTCATCGACCGGAAGGTCATGCTTTCTTTGCCCAGCCACTAAACCGTGGAACCAGGTGCTCAATCTATCTATTATATTAATAAGGGAATGTTAAAAGAAGCCACCACGTTCGCCGAGAGGACCAAGAAATTCCCACGTTAATCGGAAAAAAGAAAAGCCCTCCACCGTCAGATTTTATGAATATCTAACGGTCTATATTAAATCATATATTAAATATAACATAAAAAAGAAAAGATCTACACCGTTAGATATTATGATCATCCAACAGTTTAGATTAGATTAGTATATAGTCTAGAAAGATATACAATACAAAAAGGTATCCTGTCCGCTATTTTTCCTTTCCCATTGTTGGTGAATAATGATCGGAATCAGATTAGTACTCCTATTATTCCTATTCGTTAGCTAGATTCTATGGTAAGATCAAGTCATTAATTAGGAATCAGCTCAATAATCCTATATACGTTCGCGGCGGGACTCTGGTAAACATCGGACTAATAAAACGGAGTATGTTATCTATGGTGTGCATGCAAGAGTCCAGTACTCCAATGCAAACATCGGATGCCCCTAGGTCCTTTATACCCAGTGTGTAATAAAAACATAATTCGCATGCATGTCAATAAAAAAACTGTTGGATTTAAGCACATTTAATGGTGTACACTAAATCATATATCAAATGCAACTAAAAAAGGTATGCGCAATTGGATATTACAGTATGTTAATACAACGGTCTTAATCAATCTAAATATATTGTACTAAATATGACTAATAAAACAACCAACCATTAAATTTTTATATTAAATAAAAATATATCTTATATCAATAAGTGAAAAACGGATTTTTTTTTAATACCATTGGTTGTTACAATTATCGAACGGTCTAGATTAAACACAACGATAATAAAACAAAATACATTAGTATAAAGTTATGGTTCATGATTTCTAACGGAGAGTATACTTCTCCTACTTTAACTAAGTTTGACAAAAGAGCTAAATTTTGTAAAAAAGGAGAAGAGATCCCCACCCTCTCTTTATATATAAGAGTGATAAAAGAAGCCTCCATAGTCATCGAGATAGTCTAGAAATTACCATGTTAATAAAAAATCAGGTGCCAGCTAGCGCCTTGCAGCAGAAATTCTTAAACCATTTATAAGTAAAATTTGAAAGTGATAACATTGCTATGATTTTAAAGAACATTTTCTTTCAAAGATATTATGATAGCATGTTCATCTTGCTTGATAGATTGACTCTTAAACCAATGATTGTGTTTATGATGTAGGAATTTTGTAGGATGGTACTTGCATTGACTAATAGTTGCATGCATGGATGTTATATCCACAGAAAATTGATAAAGACATCAATAGAAGTTTTTAGTGGACAATGGCATGCCTTCTAACTTAGCGCAGTCCTTGATGACGTAGATAACTTGCATGTTGAGAGAAATAGAGTTAATAATGGTTAGTGAGCTTTACTTATATAGATTATATAGATACCTAAACAGATAGATTTTATAAACATCTAACAATATATATTAAATCATATATCAATTAAATTAAAAAGCGAAAGATCCACACAATTGATTGCCAATGGCCTAGATTGATCCAAATATTTTATACTAATACAACTACTAATTAAAAAGCCATTTTTTAGAGAGACATATGAATCTCTCCACTATCAGATTCTATAAACATAGAACCATATGTATTGAATAAAAGATTTATACCAAAAACCACTAACAAATGAAGAGAAAAATCTACCCTATTGGTCGTTACCACCTTCTAAAAATCTAAATGCTTTGTATCAAATACAAATTATCTTTTTTGAATTTTATAAAAAGACATAGATCCCCACCATCTATTATCTTTTCAAACATTGTTAAAGAAAATGTACCATATTCACTAAAAGGGTCTAGAAATTACCAACTTAAGCAAAAACAAAAAAAAACAAAAACAAAAAAAAGCCTAAAACATTATATATTAATAGTGTTGCCTTAAACGGCCGTGTAGCCCGTGTACACACCATGTACACGTTACTCAAGAGTCAACTGTGTTGGCCGTGTAATCTGTTTAAAATCCTGTTTAATCCGTTTTTTAGTCCATTTAATCGCTGTGCAGCTCGACTACTCTCTAAACAATAGGTGACCGACTGTTTAGCATTACCGTTTGGGATAACATTAGATTTTATGAATATCTAATTGTCTTCATTAACCCAAAAATATTATATCAAATATGACTAACAAAAAGAGCAACACGTAATCATAGAGTTGTGGAGCCCAACCTTCGCTTAGACCTATCAACTAGCAAGTTTGCTACTGACCCGCGCATGGATGTCATACTTCACTTTTCCAACATGTGTTTCACTCCGAGATACAACAATACCAAGAACATAAATAGTTGAATCGGCCCTCTTGGAAACCAACCTAGCAATAAGAGATGCCAATCAAATACAAATAAACTACTGAATAGATAAGAGAGAGGTTACATAGTTGCAATGAGCATGCCGCCTCTTCCTTCGTGGAAGGTCATCACTAACCAGTCTATAGTATCGTACCCATGGAAGGTAGTACCCAAGTCAATGGAAAATATGGACATGTGCCAATGAAGAAGCTCGAAGCAAATCAAGAATGGCAAGTAGAGCTAGTGAGCGAAGAGATAAAACATGAACCATCTAGCATAGCACAACAAGAGAACGTTAATGGATTGTTTTGTTGGACCGGCCGTTAGTTATTCACTTGATGATAAGAACATTTGTTATCAAGTATTCTTTTGGCACAATTTCATGCACTTGCACACCTATGCTCCTGCTCATACATTCCAAATACATCCATTGAGAAGAAAAATAATTTGGTAAGTGTATTATGTATGACATAGGTTTTAGAGTAAACTTAAAAAGGAACTGTCAACATACCAATGGTATAATCCAATATTGCTCAATTAAAGAAAAGACATACATATGATCTCGATCTTGATGAATGTTGATCGACCAATAACCATGTATGGACGCATCATGATAGCAGCCATACAACTATAGTTGTTGGAGATGCCATTTAGTGGTGGCAAAGGTGAGACTCCTTACTAAACTAGAGCGCGTGAAGCCTATGGGATTTTAGACCATATTTATTGAGGTATAGGGATGCACAAAAGTCTTTTTCTCCCATTGCATGCATGGTTATATCTACAATAACAATTTAATCTTTAAAGGGCGTGTCTTTTTACCTCAGAGTATATAATTCAACTTATATAATCTTGAGTGGTCAACAAACACTCTACCCCCATTGTGTACCTTATTTAATTTTGACGAGGGAGGGCTAATTATGATAAATTGATAATACGCAAGCAACTCAAAGGATGCTTATTTCAGCTCATTTTCTGGACATTTACAATTCCATACTTATCTTTTCAAGTTATTGACAAACTAAAATCTCAATGTAAACAAATACGGTCTACGTGGGACTACCATTTAATTTTCTATGTTTTTTCAATAATAATTTCAATCCAAATTATAATACACTTTGGTTTGTCCTAAACCATCTTTTCTCAAAAAATAGTAATAACATCTTCGATATAAAACAAATGCACTATCAACACTTATTTTATGATAGAACTTTGATAGTATAGATGTTGATGCCCTTTTTGAAAAAAAGTATAAACAAAATTATAAAGTTATATTTTAAACATAACAAGTACATGAAGTATTTTCAAATACGAAATCATAATACTGCAATGATTACACAATTAGATTAACTCATAAAAATATGTTGTAAAAATAATATAAGAAAAATGAAACGCAAGAAAACAATATGTATATTCAGGACCAATGGAGGAAAAGCAACAAATTAAGTGCTAAAAATAATCACATAAGATTAATTTGAAGAATAACTAAAATGTAAATGAAAAAACTAGATGTCCGCGCTATTTGCGCGGGCCATCTTGCTAGTTCATTATATCTCTTGGTTCAATAAAGCATTTGGATTTCTCCAACAGCTTGATATGCCTTATGGTAAGAATCATCAGAAGCCCCAGGCTATCGTCAGCACATCAGCCAATACACTAGGTGACGTGCTTGCTATCTTGCATAAATTTGCTACTCATCACTCTTCTTTGACTAATACTGTTAATTATGCTGTCCCTTTTTTACAGAGGAGAGGAGCATCAGCAAAGCTCCTGTCGTCTTGGAGAAAATAAGGAGGGAAGACCCATTAGCAACTGTTGTTGAGAAGAAAGCAGAGGACCTTCCATCAAAAACACATGGTACTGCTGCAGAGGAGAAAGCAGAGGCGCCTTTCCTGTAAAACACCAGTTGCTGCCGAGGAAAAATCAGGGGATGATCATCTAGCCAAAACACCAGAAGGGCAGGATATTATAGGGGCGTGCCTGACTGGAGCTAATGCTCCTCTGCTTGCACCAAAACGGAAGAGGAAAGACTTTGTCACCGTCACTCCGGCGACCTCGCCGCCTTGTACAATTTCAACAGAACCTGTAGCTTCGTTGGCGTCCCTGCCCCCAGGCCCGTCAGTGGCCCGAGCAGCTCTTAATATGAGTGAGCAAAAAACTCTGCCTCTGGCACCACAAGCAGGTCGTCCATCGGAGAAAAACATGGCTAGGAGCTCTCAACAAAAATTTAATGTGGCTTTAGGACAAGAGGTTGCCCAGCCAGCACGAGCAGAGGTTACTGCACTAATGTCGGAGGCGTCTGCCGTGTTTCAATATGAGACAAGGTACGCGGAAGATGCAGACGTTAATATGCCAAAGAGAAAGCTCAAGCACGCCAGTAGCGAATTACTTGCAGCTAACTCTGAAAAGCTTTGGGCTAGTATTAAGGAGACAACCAAGAATATATTGTCTCAGTTGAGCCTTACTAAAGATATCCATGTCCAGGAACGAAGTGATGCATTTGATGCTTCCGAGCTGGTCTCTTTACCTAACTCCGCAGATGACGAGGAATTGTCGCACTGCATTGATTACGTCCGTCTGGACCTTCAACGCTTCCAAAACATGATCAAGCAGCGTCCTTTCGACAAGGACACCGTGATTTTGACCATAGAAGCAAACATGAAGTGGTGGGAAAATTTATTCCAGTCACCTCCGCTTGAAATAAAGCGACTAATGGATGGTTTTCAAGCTTTGAAGGAAGCCCTCAACATCGACCCTCAATCTCCGGCTGCTTTACAACGAGCTGAAGTTAGTGACAAAGCCGCCGATATTAAGGGGCTCAGGACACTGTGGCAGCAGCCTTTGCATCCATGATGGAGATTACTGTATGCTTAGAAGAACAAATTGAATCTCGTGAACTCCAGATGGAACAACACTCGTCCTTGATTCAGGAATTAAAGTCTCAGATTCAGCAGCTATGCTCCCAGCTCGAACTAGCTGAAGAGGCTCATACTCAAGAGTCATCTGAAAGACCAGGCAGCTCAATGCCTAAAACAGCATGAGGAATGGCTGAAAGAAGCAAGCGATCTACAGTCTCAGTTGGAGCAGATGTCCAAGCAGGAACATGATCAAGTGCAAAGTCATGAACGAGTAACTGGTCAAGATAGCTCAGGCCTCACGACTCGTGTACAGTCTTCAATTCTTCATGGCCTGCTCCTCCAAGACGTAGGCAGCTACATGCCTTTTCTTTTATAGTTACGTGAACTATTTCGGAGTCTGCTTGTAATACTTGGATTATATTCTATCTCTTCTTCTGCAATATATATCTTTTATTTCTTCCGGTTTGGCCCCATCATCCTTGTATATAAATACATGACGTGCTTCTCAAATTTCTTCCGAGTATTACTAGCAAATATTGTAAGCTGAGATAAAGTACGCGAGACCATAGCGAAGTACACGCTACAGGTCTCGCGAAATTCCTAGGATCACTATATTGTGCCAATGTATATGATTGTGAAGTCAATTAGACCCCCACAAAAAATATCATAGCATATGGTGTAACAGGTGCGGCGAAAACACCATACCGGCACCTGAGTATAAAACAATAGAGTATGACGAAACATCCATGCCATATATTAACAATAGTGATAAAACAACATTATTCTCATTGGGAACCAAGTGATTTGGTGTCAACCAATGGAATGCTGTATTTTGGAAAGATTTTATCAAGATTGATGTGACCATTCTTAATATTATGGTGCTAGCCATCTATCTTGAAGGGTTTCACAGTTCCACAATCACCGCGTTGGCTTGCTTCACTGCTCCCGAATATTTAGCATACATCCGAAAACCCATAGATGATGCACAACAATAATATGATTTGATTGTACTTGCTTAACAACATCAAGTTATCAAGCCAAAAAAAAAAATCATATCTTTGTGAGGGCATGAAGTTACCCCATGTCTGATCAGGTCAAAGCGGAAGAACAGCTAGTCCTTGATCTAACTTGTAGATAAATTTACTGCAACAACTAGCTAGAATGTCGTGATGCAGTCTAACAAAGAGTAGAGTAACGACTGTAGTGCAAGAACATGCCACAGTTTGAAAGGATTATGTCAACGACCATCTTGAATGTCTTGTAATCATGGTGCTACTAATAAATTTAGTTGAACAATGCCAATGCGAACTTATGGAGATGTATCGAGGGAGCATAGCAGCTCAAGGAGGTCTTACAACCTGCCCGAAATCATTTGAGGTGATTATGCCAGCCAGTAGAGTTGACGTGTCTCATAGTTCGAGCTGATCATTACTTCTTCTAAATTGTGGTTGATATTCATCTGATCTGTATGGGCATATTAATGCCCAAGTGATTAAATCCAAGGATAATTATTTTGTGAAGGTTCTGTACACCCTCTTTTTTTACACAAGTGGAAACATGGGACACTTGTGTTATCAATCTTACTCAAAAGTTACCGAATGCTACCGAAGAGGAGATAAAATTTTATGGTTCTTCTCAAAAGGAATTGAGAGAAGCAACATTTTTTTTGCCATATTATAGCCAAAGATGGAGCTATCGGAGGCATGTTTCTCATTGGCCGAAAATATTCCAACATGATTGTCGCTTGGTAGTCAAGCTTTCTCGTGATAAGTGTGTCAAAGGGTTAACACTTCGTTAGGACCTCTTGGGGTTGGTAGAACTCTCTCCAAGCCTTCCTTTAGTTATGTGCTTCACGTCTTCTACTTTCATCCAATGGGGAATGTAGGACACCGCTGACATTTTGGAGTAGGCTCATTGGGACAAACGGATATGGCTTTTTTTTTTGCCATTACTTTTGCCGAGGATGGTGAATAGCTACCCCCTCCTTCACATTGCTTTGCTTCGAAACTTGATTTTTCTCCTTTGATTTCTTGGAGATTCAAGATGCAGGGTCACTTCTTTGGCAATCCCTTCTTTTGATTCTTGAAATTTATCTTGATTGAATTCGGAGGTAACTCTTCACCTTTGTGTGACTAAATTTTCCTCGCAGGCTCTTTTTTTTCGGCCCTTGTTGTCACCTCTGAGGGTGGCATGCGGCTTCACACTTCACAACGACTTCTGTTGAGTTAGGTAGCCCTTTCATACTCTTGTCTCTATAGTTTTCCCTAGAGGCGTGGCATTCCCCTTTGATTGGATGAAAGCAAAAAGGTGTGATGAACCCACAACTTGCAGAGTCGGCATGAGTCAAAATTCAGCAACCCACTTTATCCCTTGTTGGTGTCAACCATGTGCTTTGTGTTAAGATCACTTTGCTACAAGCTAGATCAGTTAGACTATTGCCGGCCTATGGTAACATTCCTTACAACAGTCTGCCAAAGGCATATGTATGGAAAAATTATTGGGAGAGTGTCCTCGTAGTTGAGCGACAACGATCAGTTTTTTTAATATGTACTTTTCCTTTGAGGAGAAAACAATTGTAGTAGTAAGATATTCTTGCTGGAACTTGTCGCGCCAACAATGTGGCATATGATAGGCTCCTCTGTGATCTTAATAAAGTGATCTGCTCCACCATTGACCATAGCTTCATATTGTCGCCTAGAGTCAATTGGGGTCAGCTAGTTCTTAGCAGATGCGATTGCATGCAGCCTGATTTTCTTTAAAAAAAAAACAAGCAGACGGTGCTGCTTCAACAAGTAAACAATTTGCAAAGCATGAGTCATCTCCATATGCTCCTTTTTTTTCATCAGACACATTCACGCAAGAAAAATGTATAGCTTGCAAAGGTGCTCATGTACTGTCTGTGCTCGGCATCGCTTCACATTTCTAATTATTCAGTGGCTTGTTGATCAGGGATGGATCATATCAGGAACCATCCATATTTAGCACCATGTAACGTAAGCAAAATCTCGGGCATGAATATTGTACAATAGTAAGTCCAGCATAGGCAATGATATGTTGATGCTGTTGGCGAGGGAGAGACAACTAAACAGTAACACCATTGGTCGGAGAAATTGAGCGACTAGCAACTTCTTGGTTCAGGTGAAGCCGCTTCTTAAATTGTTGAGCACACAAAATACTCCTATCTGGTTGTCCAAACAGCTTCTTAGACAAATCAAGGTGTTGCACGGCAACGGGATTTGCATAATAATTGAGACAGGAGTATGTGCGGGAAGATCTTCCGTGCTTCCGCTTCTGCTTATCATGCCATTAGTAGGTCATGAGTCTTGTTATGTGGCTGCTTGGCCATATAAATATTGTCTTGATTTTTTTTCTAGAGCGACCTACTAAGGATGCTCTGAGCAATATGTTGGAGAAACATCTCTGTATCGCCATCTTGGAGAAAATCATGACGGCTTTATCTTATATGATGAGATAAAAAAAATCCTGCTTGCTGCAAGGCCGAACCAACTTCTGGTCGCTATCTTGTATATGTTGCATAAGGGCATGTGAAGTCATGCCCCCGGCACTATCATGAGTACAAATAGGCATGTCTCTGCCTTGTTTATGAAGTCATGGAGGATGTCATTGTATCAAGGTAGAGTAATAGCCTGTTTTTTCTTGGCTCCTCCCTCATTATGGTATTGTATTGACCTTTTTTGGTGTGATATGCACAGGCGATAGAGCTCGCCTTGGCTTGTGAGGTGGATGCGGGAGGAATCTTCTCATGGCATCAATAGCCATTTTACTATCAGAGAATGACGGTTATCAGCATAAATGCATAATGCCTGTTATCGGCATGTTGAGATGACTTAGATGCATGGTCGTAGCAAGTTAGCGACCACGGCCCTGGAATCTAGGCATGCCCCCTGCTTGTGCATATGATTCTGCCCCCTGTGTGCAGCATTTTGGATGGAAACAGTTCGCCATGCCCCAGCATGGGTGTACGATTTGGAGGGACCGAGTTCGTCATGCCTGACTGTGCCCCTTTGCGTAACCATTTGAAGGGGAGCAGTTTGAATTGCCCCCAGCAGCTTCATCTCCACTGGAACTTGTAGTTGCTAGAATTGTTGCCGGAGCTACTTGGATTGAGGAATGGGCACTTCGTTTGTCGTAAAGCCTCTTCACTTCGGCTTCTATTCCTTTGATAATTGCAGAGAAAAAAATAACATGGTTTCTCAATCGAGCTTTTGACACTAACCAAGATAAAGGTTCAGCGGCATCATCAAGCGCTTCCTCGACTTTTAGCTTCATCAGGTTGCGCGATCTTTGGAGAAAATATCTTGGACGAGCTACGCTCCTCTCAGGCATCTTCGTCTTCTTCAGTAATTCACGAGCTTCTAAAAACATCAGCTCTGGGTGCCTTTCGGCCTCGCTTTCTTTGACTCAGCGGTATTTGAGCCGAATCTCGTGTGAGGTGGGAGAACATCTTCTCTTCAAATATGGAAATTGCCATGGGCGGCATGTGTGTGACAGATTAATAAACCGGGCATAGAACAGAAGATGACTTCATTCCTCCATTGATGATGATGGCAGGGAATGATTCCCCATGTAAACGCCCTATGTAAAAATTATCTGTGAGTATATAGTATACAACTTCACACACTTTTTTCTTTCAACATGACATGCGGGCTCGACTTTATACAGCCCCTGTCGTTTTCCTTTGGAACAGAAGAATTGCGAGATGATGCCTAGACCACACAAATCCTCTTTGTAATGCGTAGCAGCACAGGAGTCAGGCACTTCTTGGCGCTTTAAATTTTCAGCTAACAATGGCATTGTCACAACCAACAATCAAGTTCAGACTTGTATTTTTCCATTGTAAAGTAAACAGCCAACAACTCATGTGGCCAGAAGCTTTTTATGGCAAACAATCAGACTGTGATGCCATTAATTACGAGTCATGCAGCGACTCGCTGCTTTCCTCTGTGCCGTTCAGAAGGAAATTCTTCATCTTTATAAGCAAGCATCATAGACTTCTATAAACAGCCGGGGTAGCCTTTCAAAATTATAATGACGACCATTGAAGCACAGCAAAGATGGGAGGAGAATCAGGTCCCACTGGGCGTGCCATTTTGTTTCAGTGAAAACAAACGTCGAAGACTGGAAAAAAGTAAATATATGCGCACAGAAACACACATATCCGAGAACCATATATTTCATTAATTCTTTCTTGAATTTACAAAATACATGATCATCGAGACTAAGTCTTCGCTTGTCTTCAGCGTCATGATTAAGGAGAGGTCTGACTATGTAGAGATTGCGTAGTTCGCTGATTTCCGGGGCCTATAAATTGGGCACGACCGGTTAATTACATCCGTAGAGCGAGTCTGCGGAAAACCTCCGATTAAGCTGCGCTTTCAATGGTCGTCGTCAAATAAGTCATCTGCTCATCGTCCATATGCGATATATGGTATAGAAATATTGTGGGTGGAATTCATGTGACGTAGGTGGCTTGATATCGCCGAAACCAGGTCAAAACTGTCCATCGCCATGTCGTAGTAAACGGAATAAATTGTTGATAAAGGGGAGTGACTTTCACCTTGTCGTTGCCTAGTCATGCTTGCCCGGCTTCATCAAACATGGATGTAAGTGTTGCCTTTGTCTCGTCGGTGCCCGGCAATGATGTATCCGATCCCATTATTTGGGACGTGTCGGTGGAATACTGACCCGGCCTCATCGGCACTTGGCTTGAAATTCGTCTTGCCTCGTCGGCACTAGACGTGTTGGAGTAAAACATATATAGACCGCAAATTGCGGAAACACATGAACGATGCTTGCAGGATGAATGATTTTCTGACGGCCTTTCGGCTTGCAGAATAATCAAAGACTTAGTCAAATAAAGAGCAAATAATTGTCATTTGCATTTGTGGATATCAGCACAATACCAATGCAGGTATTTAATTAGCTCCGTATAGCTTTGATTTGATTGCTTGTAGTCGTGGCTTCAATATGTAAAACATTAAGCACTGATGACTTGTATGTATCCAATCCCGTCGTTTGGAACGTGTCGGCGAAATAGTGATCTAGTCTGGCCGGCACTTGGACAAAATTTTGTCTAGCTCCATTGGCACTAAACATGGTTAAGAATGATGCGCGCCATAGAAAATAGGGCAGGCCTGTAGCATTGCTCGAGCAATGGTGATAAAAAAAATCCATGCTTGGATTAGAGCACAATTTTTCTAATCGACTTGCTTGCACAAGTGTTAAATGATGTAACGTATATAGTGCCTTCTTGCTTTCAGCCTGTTGGCGACGAAAATGGTTCAATCAGCCATGCAAATTTGTAAAGAGACTCGGTAATGCTGCAAGTTCTCTCAAATAAACCTCACGGTTGGCATTCGGTACAATTCGGAACGCTCTTGTACATATTCAAAACACGTATATGCAAATTTGCAATGAGGCTTGATACTGTTACAAGTTCTCTCTCAGAAACCTCACGATTGGCACTCGGTACCGTTCGGAATGCTCTTGTACATATTCAAAACACGTATGTACAATTTGCAATGAGACTTGATACATGTTGTAAGTTCTCTCAAAATAAACCTCACGGTTGGCACTTGGTAAAATTCAGAATACTCTCGTATGTACTCAAAACAAGCTTCACGCAACAATAACAAACTCTTGGTAAAAATTCAAGCCTTAGTATCAAGCTTTGTTAGTAATCTTGCACTTTATTTGGTGCTTCAATGGCAACTTGAGCTTCGACGCCTCGGAAGTAACTGTAAGCTTCATTGCAAATCGAAACTTCGGTACAAATCGGAGCTTCAGTGCAAAATCGGAGCTTCCGTGCAAATCGGAGCTTCCATGCAAAATCGGAGCTTTAGAGTTTCAATGGTAATTTGGGCTTCGGAGCTTCAGTAATAATTTGCACGTCGACGCTTTGGCGATAATTCAGAGCTTCCGAGCATCAACGGTAATTCGGGCTTCGGAGCTTCAGTAATATGATCTTGAGTAAGTTTCAACATAATCTTGAGTTAAGCTTCAACGTAACAAGCTGATCAACAGGAACTCAGCAAAAATCTGAGTTCTCTCTCGGACAAATCATCTGCTGCATCAAGCATTCTCTTCGGTAAATTGCCTTTTCGGAGACTTGCAGTTGATTTTCACAAGCTACGGAGATAGGCAACCGTCCATGTCTACCGTGGGGCACTCGGCGCTTTGCAGTGTAAAGAGACAAGTAGATTGATTTGCTCACCAGGATAAACCATGTTGATCAATGGGAACTCGACAAAAATTCCGAGTTCTCTCGTATCTTGTTGGAATAATCACGATGACATGAGCTCCGCAGCAAGTTTGAGCTTCATCAAATTTCACGGAAGTGCACGGGACAATAGAACTCATCGATAGTAATATGGAAAGTAACCAAAACATAGAAGCTCATAAACATGCATATTTATTTTAAGCTCACAAGTAACACATAAACATGTTTATTTTAATCTCATGATGTCGACATGGCAAGAAGACAACTATGTTTATTTTAATTTAAGCTTATATCATGTGGCACATGAATATATTTCCAATCTCATAAACTCTTAATGCATGACAGATTGAATGATAAAAACAATTAAGCTATTTAATCTAATCTCCCCTCCACGTAACGTGAGACCAAACGTGGTTCAGATGTGCTCATACAGTAGATTAAAGACACATAGATGCATCTAGCGTTCTCGACATACATAGAAAAGCATATTTCACTTTATTTAAGCCTAACTCATCTTGTAACAGATCGCATGCATGCAAGCATACCAGTTATCTAATCTTCCACAGATTAACAAGGCCTGGATATATTCTACTCTCATCATAGTAAGACCGTGTCATGTGCAAACCGATCTATATTAATTTTCTCTAATCTTGATCCAACATGTTACATCTAATCTAGCATCGACACAATAGATTGGAAGCAAACAGATCAATCTATATTCTAATCTCATCTACTCTGTCACAGCGTAGATTAAAAAGAACATGCCACCATATGATCTATTAATTCTCACGATCCGTTCATACAAAATCAAAGACGCCAGGATCTCAATCGGCTAAGGGCTTACTACGATAGTTTGATAAATAAACTCACTGGGGACATAACAGCAGAGAGATTGGCAACGTGTCGAAGTTGATGTTGAAATTGCGGAGCTCGGCGAGATTAACAGGAACGGCAAAACGTCGGGGTCTCCGGCAGGGTGGCAGAGTCTCCGGCAGCGTGACAGGCGACGGCGGCTTGATGAGTCTTCGGCTGCGAAGCAGAGTCCGGCTTGCTGATGATGATGCGGACTCAGGTACGTATGTACTCGCATGCAGCACGATCTTGATGGCCTGGCGATGGTGGCGACGTGAAGACTCAAAGACTATGCATGGCCAGGCCATGGTGCCCATGGAGGCACGAGGGGAAGCAGGGCTGCGCGTGAGAACCTCGCCGCCTGCCGATCAGAAAAAAGGCCCCCCGACGTGGCGTAGGGGCATGTATATATAGGTAGTAGCTGGCAGCCGGCCAGATTTGGTTGCTTCCTCCGGTCAATCCTAACAAAACCTCAGATATCTCGGCCACTAGCTTCTTGATTAGTATGGTAGCACTTATCTTGTAATCACGCAGCCTGATCAATTGGCACGGCAAACTTGGTTAATTTATTTTCAACAAATCTTTCTTTAATACGATCCCTCCCAGCCGGCAGCCAGTGTACGATGATATACGACATCGGTTGATCGGTGCATGTGTTCCAAGGAACATGGGCTCTCACAAGCTAGCCAAATGCACATGTACGCCTCGTTCCATTTCACTTGACCCGAACCCATGCGTCCAATGGCATGATTAATCTTTTTCCATTAATAACCAACTTTGATAGGATAAGCTAGCTAACACCGTGCAGCACATATATGCATCTTTAATTATTTTTTTCTAAAGAAGCATCAAATAATTTGGGGCACACTTGACATAGGCTCAACCCTTATTGGTAATGCACGGCTTCGAAAAGAAACATGTATAAATTGGTATAAAGAAACACCTTCTGCACGCTATTTAGTGGAGCTGCCCAATCAGCACCTGCCTAAGGAGAAAGGCAGAGAAATATATCTTTGGCGCGAAGATTTTGATTTCTTCAAGGACGCGGAACCAGAACCACCTCCTCGTGGCAGTGGTAGTATTACAGAAGGGCCTGAGCAAGAGAATTTAGATGCTTTTATGACTCAAGTTGCCGATTGTCTGGGCGTCAGACGTGGCTTGAAACTTATTCTGGGGCCGGAATATGTGATATTGGGAGAGAGGAGAACTTGTACTCACGGTGCCGGGTACCAACTCCTAAATATTTACCAGTAAAGCATGACGATATTCCCTTTGGTCTATGGAAACAACCAGGAGAAAATTCTGTGCAAGATTGTATTGGCTCTGCCGCCGCTCTTCGACCCATATGGGATTGTACTGAAAGCTTCCGGTATGTGCCAGAACAAACCTCCACGCTAGCTCAAAAAGTCATCAGTGAGCCCTCAACCCAATGGTCGAGTAATAATGATCTGCAACTTCGCCTTGATGTCAAGGTTTGTAGAAAAAATGCTTATCTGGGCACGCATGATGTTGGTGAACAAGGAGGATTCTGAAGAGAACTGGAATTTTTGGAGGCGTGCTAGCCTCAATCTACCAATGTCGTATTGAGCTACCGTTAGTGGCTGCTTTCCTAACATTCTGGAATGTTGACGGCATGCCTTGCTGACTAGCCGAGGGGAGATGGGATACCCACTACATACAATTTCTGATGCGATGGGCATTCCCTTTACTGGTCGCATATAAGAAGAATTCATCCAGCTTTCTTGTGTTGTTCGTGGTCACGTGAGGACTCTTCAAGCTATCTATGCTAGCTTCTGCCCAACAGTATTGAAACCAACAGTAGGATTAGTGACTATCTCTGATTGGACAGACCACTTTCTTGATGATCAAGCTAATCTTTTCATGAAAAGCTCAACGCTAGATGGTTTTGCGGACCCTGGAGATCCATTACTGTACAAGCAAGGATTCCGAGTTCAAATTCAAGGTGATCAGCCAAGTGCAATTTTGGGTTTCCGTGTCAGATATCCTCTTGTGGTATATCGCGCAGCCTTTATAGCGGCTTGACTTTGCACTTATTGTGTTCCTGTTGAGCCCGGACAATATATTTAGCCTAAAGTATTCCATATGACGGTAAAAATTGCAGAAGGTGGCCGCCGAGCTATTGGTGTGGCAAGTTTGGCTTTTCTATATCGCAGCTTGGACGATGTTCACAAAAGCATTACTAATGGTACCAGATCAGCTAGTGAATGCTCTCTATTTGTTCCAGGGCATTTTATCATGGGATGTTTTACTTCTTTTTGGAAAGAAATTCCACCATCAAATTCTTTGACGTGCCCAATTCAGTTTGCACCTTTTATTATCGACTTCACAGGTATCAAGCAGATTGGGCTACCTGAAGCACATCACCTCTTTTTGGATTTGACTAGTTCTGGAGAAGGACTGCGTGCACTTGATTTTCTGGGATGATCCTCAATGCGCTTTCCTAAAGGTGACAGAGCGGTGTATATTCGTGATGGTTGCATCGGTTATCGGGGTGCCCCTTTTGCCATATCAATTTCTGCCATGGAGCTATTTATAATCTGTGGCGTTGGTGGTGTCACCCATAGATGAGGCGAGCATTTCGACAACTTGGTGCACTGTCCTCATCGGTTTGCCCGTATGTTTAATTGTGATCAGCTTATCCCACAATTCAATTCTCGTGTGAATGATGGGACAACAAACAGCTTGGATTTTTGAAGTTATGACCCCCATAATAGAGAGGAATCACTCCAAATTCTATTACGGCGCCATATTTCTCATTTTCATCGACCGGAAGGTCATGCTTTCTTTGCCCAGCCACTAAACCGTGGAACCAGGTGCTCAATCTATCTATTATATTAATAAGGGAATGTTAAAAGAAGCCACCACGTTCGCCGAGAGGACCAAGAAATTCCCACGTTAATCGGAAAAAAGAAAAGCCCTCCACCGTCAGATTTTATGAATATCTAACGGTCTATATTAAATCATATATTAAATATAACATAAAAAAGAAAAGATCTACACCGTTAGATATTATGATCATCCAACAGTTTAGATTAGATTAGTATATAGTCTAGAAAGATATACAATACAAAAAGGTATCCTGTCCGCTATTTTTCCTTTCCCATTGTTGGTGAATAATGATCGGAATCAGATTAGTACTCCTATTATTCCTATTCGTTAGCTAGATTCTATGGTAAGATCAAGTCATTAATTAGGAATCAGCTCAATAATCCTATATACGTTCGCGGCGGGACTCTGGTAAACATCGGACTAATAAAACGGAGTATGTTATCTATGGTGTGCATGCAAGAGTCCAGTACTCCAATGCAAACATCGGATGCCCCTAGGTCCTTTATACCCAGTGTGTAATAAAAACATAATTCGCATGCATGTCAATAAAAAAACTGTTGGATTTAAGCACATTTAATGGTGTACACTAAATCATATATCAAATGCAACTAAAAAAGGTATGCGCAATTGGATATTACAGTATGTTAATACAACGGTCTTAATCAATCTAAATATATTGTACTAAATATGACTAATAAAACAACCAACCATTAAATTTTTATATTAAATAAAAATATATCTTATATCAATAAGTGAAAAACGGATTTTTTTTTAATACCATTGGTTGTTACAATTATCGAACGGTCTAGATTAAACACAACGATAATAAAACAAAATACATTAGTATAAAGTTATGGTTCATGATTTCTAACGGAGAGTATACTTCTCCTACTTTAACTAAGTTTGACAAAAGAGCTAAATTTTGTAAAAAAGGAGAAGAGATCCCCACCCTCTCTTTATATATAAGAGTGATAAAAGAAGCCTCCATAGTCATCGAGATAGTCTAGAAATTACCATGTTAATAAAAAATCAGGTGCCAGCTAGCGCCTTGCAGCAGAAATTCTTAAACCATTTATAAGTAAAATTTGAAAGTGATAACATTGCTATGATTTTAAAGAACATTTTCTTTCAAAGATATTATGATAGCATGTTCATCTTGCTTGATAGATTGACTCTTAAACCAATGATTGTGTTTATGATGTAGGAATTTTGTAGGATGGTACTTGCATTGACTAATAGTTGCATGCATGGATGTTATATCCACAGAAAATTGATAAAGACATCAATAGAAGTTTTTAGTGGACAATGGCATGCCTTCTAACTTAGCGCAGTCCTTGATGACGTAGATAACTTGCATGTTGAGAGAAATAGAGTTAATAATGGTTAGTGAGCTTTACTTATATAGATTATATAGATACCTAAACAGATAGATTTTATAAACATCTAACAATATATATTAAATCATATATCAATTAAATTAAAAAGCGAAAGATCCACACAATTGATTGCCAATGGCCTAGATTGATCCAAATATTTTATACTAATACAACTACTAATTAAAAAGCCATTTTTTAGAGAGACATATGAATCTCTCCACTATCAGATTCTATAAACATAGAACCATATGTATTGAATAAAAGATTTATACCAAAAACCACTAACAAATGAAGAGAAAAATCTACCCTATTGGTCGTTACCACCTTCTAAAAATCTAAATGCTTTGTATCAAATACAAATTATCTTTTTTGAATTTTATAAAAAGACATAGATCCCCACCATCTATTATCTTTTCAAACATTGTTAAAGAAAATGTACCATATTCACTAAAAGGGTCTAGAAATTACCAACTTAAGCAAAAACAAAAAAAAACAAAAACAAAAAAAAGCCTAAAACATTATATATTAATAGTGTTGCCTTAAACGGCCGTGTAGCCCGTGTACACACCATGTACACGTTACTCAAGAGTCAACTGTGTTGGCCGTGTAATCTGTTTAAAATCCTGTTTAATCCGTTTTTTAGTCCATTTAATCGCTGTGCAGCTCGACTACTCTCTAAACAATAGGTGACCGACTGTTTAGCATTACCGTTTGGGATAACATTAGATTTTATGAATATCTAATTGTCTTCATTAACCCAAAAATATTATATCAAATATGACTAACAAAAAGAGCAACACGTAATCATAGAGTTGTGGAGCCCAACCTTCGCTTAGACCTATCAACTAGCAAGTTTGCTACTGACCCGCGCATGGATGTCATACTTCACTTTTCCAACATGTGTTTCACTCCGAGATACAACAATACCAAGAACATAAATAGTTGAATCGGCCCTCTTGGAAACCAACCTAGCAATAAGAGATGCCAATCAAATACAAATAAACTACTGAATAGATAAGAGAGAGGTTACATAGTTGCAATGAGCATGCCGCCTCTTCCTTCGTGGAAGGTCATCACTAACCAGTCTATAGTATCGTACCCATGGAAGGTAGTACCCAAGTCAATGGAAAATATGGACATGTGCCAATGAAGAAGCTCGAAGCAAATCAAGAATGGCAAGTAGAGCTAGTGAGCGAAGAGATAAAACATGAACCATCTAGCATAGCACAACAAGAGAACGTTAATGGATTGTTTTGTTGGACCGGCCGTTAGTTATTCACTTGATGATAAGAACATTTGTTATCAAGTATTCTTTTGGCACAATTTCATGCACTTGCACACCTATGCTCCTGCTCATACATTCCAAATACATCCATTGAGAAGAAAAATAATTTGGTAAGTGTATTATGTATGACATAGGTTTTAGAGTAAACTTAAAAAGGAACTGTCAACATACCAATGGTATAATCCAATATTGCTCAATTAAAGAAAAGACATACATATGATCTCGATCTTGATGAATGTTGATCGACCAATAACCATGTATGGACGCATCATGATAGCAGCCATACAACTATAGTTGTTGGAGATGCCATTTAGTGGTGGCAAAGGTGAGACTCCTTACTAAACTAGAGCGCGTGAAGCCTATGGGATTTTAGACCATATTTATTGAGGTATAGGGATGCACAAAAGTCTTTTTCTCCCATTGCATGCATGGTTATATCTACAATAACAATTTAATCTTTAAAGGGCGTGTCTTTTTACCTCAGAGTATATAATTCAACTTATATAATCTTGAGTGGTCAACAAACACTCTACCCCCATTGTGTACCTTATTTAATTTTGACGAGGGAGGGCTAATTATGATAAATTGATAATACGCAAGCAACTCAAAGGATGCTTATTTCAGCTCATTTTCTGGACATTTACAATTCCATACTTATCTTTTCAAGTTATTGACAAACTAAAATCTCAATGTAAACAAATACGGTCTACGTGGGACTACCATTTAATTTTCTATGTTTTTTCAATAATAATTTCAATCCAAATTATAATACACTTTGGTTTGTCCTAAACCATCTTTTCTCAAAAAATAGTAATAACATCTTCGATATAAAACAAATGCACTATCAACACTTATTTTATGATAGAACTTTGATAGTATAGATGTTGATGCCCTTTTTGAAAAAAAGTATAAACAAAATTATAAAGTTATATTTTAAACATAACAAGTACATGAAGTATTTTCAAATACGAAATCATAATACTGCAATGATTACACAATTAGATTAACTCATAAAAATATGTTGTAAAAATAATATAAGAAAAATGAAACGCAAGAAAACAATATGTATATTCAGGACCAATGGAGGAAAAGCAACAAATTAAGTGCTAAAAATAATCACATAAGATTAATTTGAAGAATAACTAAAATGTAAATGAAAAAACTAGATGTCCGCGCTATTTGCGCGGGCCATCTTGCTAGTTCATTATATCTCTTGGTTCAATAAAGCATTTGGATTTCTCCAACAGCTTGATATGCCTTATGGTAAGAATCATCAGAAGCCCCAGGCTATCGTCAGCACATCAGCCAATACACTAGGTGACGTGCTTGCTATCTTGCATAAATTTGCTACTCATCACTCTTCTTTGACTAATACTGTTAATTATGCTGTCCCTTTTTTACAGAGGAGAGGAGCATCAGCAAAGCTCCTGTCGTCTTGGAGAAAATAAGGAGGGAAGACCCATTAGCAACTGTTGTTGAGAAGAAAGCAGAGGACCTTCCATCAAAAACACATGGTACTGCTGCAGAGGAGAAAGCAGAGGCGCCTTTCCTGTAAAACACCAGTTGCTGCCGAGGAAAAATCAGGGGATGATCATCTAGCCAAAACACCAGAAGGGCAGGATATTATAGGGGCGTGCCTGACTGGAGCTAATGCTCCTCTGCTTGCACCAAAACGGAAGAGGAAAGACTTTGTCACCGTCACTCCGGCGACCTCGCCGCCTTGTACAATTTCAACAGAACCTGTAGCTTCGTTGGCGTCCCTGCCCCCAGGCCCGTCAGTGGCCCGAGCAGCTCTTAATATGAGTGAGCAAAAAACTCTGCCTCTGGCACCACAAGCAGGTCGTCCATCGGAGAAAAACATGGCTAGGAGCTCTCAACAAAAATTTAATGTGGCTTTAGGACAAGAGGTTGCCCAGCCAGCACGAGCAGAGGTTACTGCACTAATGTCGGAGGCGTCTGCCGTGTTTCAATATGAGACAAGGTACGCGGAAGATGCAGACGTTAATATGCCAAAGAGAAAGCTCAAGCACGCCAGTAGCGAATTACTTGCAGCTAACTCTGAAAAGCTTTGGGCTAGTATTAAGGAGACAACCAAGAATATATTGTCTCAGTTGAGCCTTACTAAAGATATCCATGTCCAGGAACGAAGTGATGCATTTGATGCTTCCGAGCTGGTCTCTTTACCTAACTCCGCAGATGACGAGGAATTGTCGCACTGCATTGATTACGTCCGTCTGGACCTTCAACGCTTCCAAAACATGATCAAGCAGCGTCCTTTCGACAAGGACACCGTGATTTTGACCATAGAAGCAAACATGAAGTGGTGGGAAAATTTATTCCAGTCACCTCCGCTTGAAATAAAGCGACTAATGGATGGTTTTCAAGCTTTGAAGGAAGCCCTCAACATCGACCCTCAATCTCCGGCTGCTTTACAACGAGCTGAAGTTAGTGACAAAGCCGCCGATATTAAGGGGCTCAGGACACTGTGGCAGCAGCCTTTGCATCCATGATGGAGATTACTGTATGCTTAGAAGAACAAATTGAATCTCGTGAACTCCAGATGGAACAACACTCGTCCTTGATTCAGGAATTAAAGTCTCAGATTCAGCAGCTATGCTCCCAGCTCGAACTAGCTGAAGAGGCTCATACTCAAGAGTCATCTGAAAGACCAGGCAGCTCAATGCCTAAAACAGCATGAGGAATGGCTGAAAGAAGCAAGCGATCTACAGTCTCAGTTGGAGCAGATGTCCAAGCAGGAACATGATCAAGTGCAAAGTCATGAACGAGTAACTGGTCAAGATAGCTCAGGCCTCACGACTCGTGTACAGTCTTCAATTCTTCATGGCCTGCTCCTCCAAGACGTAGGCAGCTACATGCCTTTTCTTTTATAGTTACGTGAACTATTTCGGAGTCTGCTTGTAATACTTGGATTATATTCTATCTCTTCTTCTGCAATATATATCTTTTATTTCTTCCGGTTTGGCCCCATCATCCTTGTATATAAATACATGACGTGCTTCTCAAATTTCTTCCGAGTATTACTAGCAAATATTGTAAGCTGAGATAAAGTACGCGAGACCATAGCGAAGTACACGCTACAGGTCTCGCGAAATTCCTAGGATCACTATATTGTGCCAATGTATATGATTGTGAAGTCAATTAGACCCCCACAAAAAATATCATAGCATATGGTGTAACAGGTGCGGCGAAAACACCATACCGGCACCTGAGTATAAAACAATAGAGTATGACGAAACATCCATGCCATATATTAACAATAGTGATAAAACAACATTATTCTCATTGGGAACCAAGTGATTTGGTGTCAACCAATGGAATGCTGTATTTTGGAAAGATTTTATCAAGATTGATGTGACCATTCTTAATATTATGGTGCTAGCCATCTATCTTGAAGGGTTTCACAGTTCCACAATCACCGCGTTGGCTTGCTTCACTGCTCCCGAATATTTAGCATACATCCGAAAACCCATAGATGATGCACAACAATAATATGATTTGATTGTACTTGCTTAACAACATCAAGTTATCAAGCCAAAAAAAAAATCATATCTTTGTGAGGGCATGAAGTTACCCCATGTCTGATCAGGTCAAAGCGGAAGAACAGCTAGTCCTTGATCTAACTTGTAGATAAATTTACTGCAACAACTAGCTAGAATGTCGTGATGCAGTCTAACAAAGAGTAGAGTAACGACTGTAGTGCAAGAACATGCCACAGTTTGAAAGGATTATGTCAACGACCATCTTGAATGTCTTGTAATCATGGTGCTACTAATAAATTTAGTTGAACAATGCCAATGCGAACTTATGGAGATGTATCGAGGGAGCATAGCAGCTCAAGGAGGTCTTACAACCTGCCCGAAATCATTTGAGGTGATTATGCCAGCCAGTAGAGTTGACGTGTCTCATAGTTCGAGCTGATCATTACTTCTTCTAAATTGTGGTTGATATTCATCTGATCTGTATGGGCATATTAATGCCCAAGTGATTAAATCCAAGGATAATTATTTTGTGAAGGTTCTGTACACCCTCTTTTTTTACACAAGTGGAAACATGGGACACTTGTGTTATCAATCTTACTCAAAAGTTACCGAATGCTACCGAAGAGGAGATAAAATTTTATGGTTCTTCTCAAAAGGAATTGAGAGAAGCAACATTTTTTTTGCCATATTATAGCCAAAGATGGAGCTATCGGAGGCATGTTTCTCATTGGCCGAAAATATTCCAACATGATTGTCGCTTGGTAGTCAAGCTTTCTCGTGATAAGTGTGTCAAAGGGTTAACACTTCGTTAGGACCTCTTGGGGTTGGTAGAACTCTCTCCAAGCCTTCCTTTAGTTATGTGCTTCACGTCTTCTACTTTCATCCAATGGGGAATGTAGGACACCGCTGACATTTTGGAGTAGGCTCATTGGGACAAACGGATATGGCTTTTTTTTTTGCCATTACTTTTGCCGAGGATGGTGAATAGCTACCCCCTCCTTCACATTGCTTTGCTTCGAAACTTGATTTTTCTCCTTTGATTTCTTGGAGATTCAAGATGCAGGGTCACTTCTTTGGCAATCCCTTCTTTTGATTCTTGAAATTTATCTTGATTGAATTCGGAGGTAACTCTTCACCTTTGTGTGACTAAATTTTCCTCGCAGGCTCTTTTTTTTCGGCCCTTGTTGTCACCTCTGAGGGTGGCATGCGGCTTCACACTTCACAACGACTTCTGTTGAGTTAGGTAGCCCTTTCATACTCTTGTCTCTATAGTTTTCCCTAGAGGCGTGGCATTCCCCTTTGATTGGATGAAAGCAAAAAGGTGTGATGAACCCACAACTTGCAGAGTCGGCATGAGTCAAAATTCAGCAACCCACTTTATCCCTTGTTGGTGTCAACCATGTGCTTTGTGTTAAGATCACTTTGCTACAAGCTAGATCAGTTAGACTATTGCCGGCCTATGGTAACATTCCTTACAACAGTCTGCCAAAGGCATATGTATGGAAAAATTATTGGGAGAGTGTCCTCGTAGTTGAGCGACAACGATCAGTTTTTTTAATATGTACTTTTCCTTTGAGGAGAAAACAATTGTAGTAGTAAGATATTCTTGCTGGAACTTGTCGCGCCAACAATGTGGCATATGATAGGCTCCTCTGTGATCTTAATAAAGTGATCTGCTCCACCATTGACCATAGCTTCATATTGTCGCCTAGAGTCAATTGGGGTCAGCTAGTTCTTAGCAGATGCGATTGCATGCAGCCTGATTTTCTTTAAAAAAAAAACAAGCAGACGGTGCTGCTTCAACAAGTAAACAATTTGCAAAGCATGAGTCATCTCCATATGCTCCTTTTTTTTCATCAGACACATTCACGCAAGAAAAATGTATAGCTTGCAAAGGTGCTCATGTACTGTCTGTGCTCGGCATCGCTTCACATTTCTAATTATTCAGTGGCTTGTTGATCAGGGATGGATCATATCAGGAACCATCCATATTTAGCACCATGTAACGTAAGCAAAATCTCGGGCATGAATATTGTACAATAGTAAGTCCAGCATAGGCAATGATATGTTGATGCTGTTGGCGAGGGAGAGACAACTAAACAGTAACACCATTGGTCGGAGAAATTGAGCGACTAGCAACTTCTTGGTTCAGGTGAAGCCGCTTCTTAAATTGTTGAGCACACAAAATACTCCTATCTGGTTGTCCAAACAGCTTCTTAGACAAATCAAGGTGTTGCACGGCAACGGGATTTGCATAATAATTGAGACAGGAGTATGTGCGGGAAGATCTTCCGTGCTTCCGCTTCTGCTTATCATGCCATTAGTAGGTCATGAGTCTTGTTATGTGGCTGCTTGGCCATATAAATATTGTCTTGATTTTTTTTCTAGAGCGACCTACTAAGGATGCTCTGAGCAATATGTTGGAGAAACATCTCTGTATCGCCATCTTGGAGAAAATCATGACGGCTTTATCTTATATGATGAGATAAAAAAAATCCTGCTTGCTGCAAGGCCGAACCAACTTCTGGTCGCTATCTTGTATATGTTGCATAAGGGCATGTGAAGTCATGCCCCCGGCACTATCATGAGTACAAATAGGCATGTCTCTGCCTTGTTTATGAAGTCATGGAGGATGTCATTGTATCAAGGTAGAGTAATAGCCTGTTTTTTCTTGGCTCCTCCCTCATTATGGTATTGTATTGACCTTTTTTGGTGTGATATGCACAGGCGATAGAGCTCGCCTTGGCTTGTGAGGTGGATGCGGGAGGAATCTTCTCATGGCATCAATAGCCATTTTACTATCAGAGAATGACGGTTATCAGCATAAATGCATAATGCCTGTTATCGGCATGTTGAGATGACTTAGATGCATGGTCGTAGCAAGTTAGCGACCACGGCCCTGGAATCTAGGCATGCCCCCTGCTTGTGCATATGATTCTGCCCCCTGTGTGCAGCATTTTGGATGGAAACAGTTCGCCATGCCCCAGCATGGGTGTACGATTTGGAGGGACCGAGTTCGTCATGCCTGACTGTGCCCCTTTGCGTAACCATTTGAAGGGGAGCAGTTTGAATTGCCCCCAGCAGCTTCATCTCCACTGGAACTTGTAGTTGCTAGAATTGTTGCCGGAGCTACTTGGATTGAGGAATGGGCACTTCGTTTGTTGTAAAGCCTCTTCACTTCGGCTTCTATTCCTTTGATAATTGCAGAGAAAAAAATAACATGGTTTCTCAATCGAGCTTTTGACACTAACCAAGATAAAGGTTCAGCGGCATCATCAAGCGCTTCCTCGACTTTTAGCTTCATCAGGTTGCGCGATCTTTGGAGAAAATATCTTGGACGAGCTACGCTCCTCTCAGGCATCTTCGTCTTCTTCAGTAATTCACGAGCTTCTAAAAACATCAGCTCTGGGTGCCTTTCGGCCTCGCTTTCTTTGACTCAGCGGTATTTGAGCCGAATCTCGTGTGAGGTGGGAGAACATCTTCTCTTCAAATATGGAAATTGCCATGGGCGGCATGTGTGTGACAGATTAATAAACCGGGCATAGAACAGAAGATGACTTCATTCCTCCATTGATGATGATGGCAGGGAATGATTCCCCATGTAAACGCCCTATGTAAAAATTATCTGTGAGTATATAGTATACAACTTCACACACTTTTTTCTTTCAACATGACATGCGGGCTCGACTTTATACAGCCCCTGTCGTTTTCCTTTGGAACAGAAGAATTGCGAGATGATGCCTAGACCACACAAATCCTCTTTGTAATGCGTAGCAGCACAGGAGTCAGGCACTTCTTGGCGCTTTAAATTTTCAGCTAACAATGGCATTGTCACAACCAACAATCAAGTTCAGACTTGTATTTTTCCATTGTAAAGTAAACAGCCAACAACTCATGTGGCCAGAAGCTTTTTATGGCAAACAATCAGACTGTGATGCCATTAATTACGAGTCATGCAGCGACTCGCTGCTTTCCTCTGTGCCGTTCAGAAGGAAATTCTTCATCTTTATAAGCAAGCATCATAGACTTCTATAAACAGCCGGGGTAGCCTTTCAAAATTATAATGACGACCATTGAAGCACAGCAAAGATGGGAGGAGAATCAGGTCCCACTGGGCGTGCCATTTTGTTTCAGTGAAAACAAACGTCGAAGACTGGAAAAAAGTAAATATATGCGCACAGAAACACACATATCCGAGAACCATATATTTCATTAATTCTTTCTTGAATTTACAAAATACATGATCATCGAGACTAAGTCTTCGCTTGTCTTCAGCGTCATGATTAAGGAGAGGTCTGACTATGTAGAGATTGCGTAGTTCGCTGATTTCCGGGGCCTATAAATTGGGCACGACCGGTTAATTACATCCGTAGAGCGAGTCTGCGGAAAACCTCCGATTAAGCTGCGCTTTCAATGGTCGTCGTCAAATAAGTCATCTGCTCATCGTCCATATGCGATATATGGTATAGAAATATTGTGGGTGGAATTCATGTGACGTAGGTGGCTTGATATCGCCGAAACCAGGTCAAAACTGTCCATCGCCATGTCGTAGTAAACGGAATAAATTGTTGATAAAGGGGAGTGACTTTCACCTTGTCGTTGCCTAGTCATGCTTGCCCGGCTTCATCAAACATGGATGTAAGTGTTGCCTTTGTCTCGTCGGTGCCCGGCAATGATGTATCCGATCCCATTATTTGGGACGTGTCGGTGGAATACTGACCCGGCCTCATCGGCACTTGGCTTGAAATTCGTCTTGCCTCGTCGGCACTAGACGTGTTGGAGTAAAACATATATAGACCGCAAATTGCGGAAACACATGAACGATGCTTGCAGGATGAATGATTTTCTGACGGCCTTTCGGCTTGCAGAATAATCAAAGACTTAGTCAAATAAAGAGCAAATAATTGTCATTTGCATTTGTGGATATCAGCACAATACCAATGCAGGTATTTAATTAGCTCCGTATAGCTTTGATTTGATTGCTTGTAGTCGTGGCTTCAATATGTAAAACATTAAGCACTGATGACTTGTATGTATCCAATCCCGTCGTTTGGAACGTGTCGGCGAAATAGTGATCTAGTCTGGCCGGCACTTGGACAAAATTTTGTCTAGCTCCATTGGCACTAAACATGGTTAAGAATGATGCGCGCCATAGAAAATAGGGCAGGCCTGTAGCATTGCTCGAGCAATGGTGATAAAAAAAATCCATGCTTGGATTAGAGCACAATTTTTCTAATCGACTTGCTTGCACAAGTGTTAAATGATGTAACGTATATAGTGCCTTCTTGCTTTCAGCCTGTTGGCGACGAAAATGGTTCAATCAGCCATGCAAATTTGTAAAGAGACTCGGTAATGCTGCAAGTTCTCTCAAATAAACCTCACGGTTGGCATTCGGTACAATTCGGAACGCTCTTGTACATATTCAAAACACGTATATGCAAATTTGCAATGAGGCTTGATACTGTTACAAGTTCTCTCTCAGAAACCTCACGATTGGCACTCGGTACCGTTCGGAATGCTCTTGTACATATTCAAAACACGTATGTACAATTTGCAATGAGACTTGATACATGTTGTAAGTTCTCTCAAAATAAACCTCACGGTTGGCACTTGGTAAAATTCAGAATACTCTCGTATGTACTCAAAACAAGCTTCACGCAACAATAACAAACTCTTGGTAAAAATTCAAGCCTTAGTATCAAGCTTTGTTAGTAATCTTGCACTTTATTTGGTGCTTCAATGGCAACTTGAGCTTCGACGCCTCGGAAGTAACTGTAAGCTTCATTGCAAATCGAAACTTCGGTACAAATCGGAGCTTCAGTGCAAAATCGGAGCTTCCGTGCAAATCGGAGCTTCCATGCAAAATCGGAGCTTTAGAGTTTCAATGGTAATTTGGGCTTCGGAGCTTCAGTAATAATTTGCACGTCGACGCTTTGGCGATAATTCAGAGCTTCCGAGCATCAACGGTAATTCGGGCTTCGGAGCTTCAGTAATATGATCTTGAGTAAGTTTCAACATAATCTTGAGTTAAGCTTCAACGTAACAAGCTGATCAACAGGAACTCAGCAAAAATCTGAGTTCTCTCTCGGACAAATCATCTGCTGCATCAAGCATTCTCTTCGGTAAATTGCCTTTTCGGAGACTTGCAGTTGATTTTCACAAGCTACGGAGATAGGCAACCGTCCATGTCTACCGTGGGGCACTCGGCGCTTTGCAGTGTAAAGAGACAAGTAGATTGATTTGCTCACCAGGATAAACCATGTTGATCAATGGGAACTCGACAAAAATTCCGAGTTCTCTCGTATCTTGTTGGAATAATCACGATGACATGAGCTCCGCAGCAAGTTTGAGCTTCATCAAATTTCACGGAAGTGCACGGGACAATAGAACTCATCGATAGTAATATGGAAAGTAACCAAAACATAGAAGCTCATAAACATGCATATTTATTTTAAGCTCACAAGTAACACATAAACATGTTTATTTTAATCTCATGATGTCGACATGGCAAGAAGACAACTATGTTTATTTTAATTTAAGCTTATATCATGTGGCACATGAATATATTTCCAATCTCATAAACTCTTAATGCATGACAGATTGAATGATAAAAACAATTAAGCTATTTAATCTAATCTCCCCTCCACGTAACGTGAGACCAAACGTGGTTCAGATGTGCTCATACAGTAGATTAAAGACACATAGATGCATCTAGCGTTCTCGACATACATAGAAAAGCATATTTCACTTTATTTAAGCCTAACTCATCTTGTAACAGATCGCATGCATGCAAGCATACCAGTTATCTAATCTTCCACAGATTAACAAGGCCTGGATATATTCTACTCTCATCATAGTAAGACCGTGTCATGTGCAAACCGATCTATATTAATTTTCTCTAATCTTGATCCAACATGTTACATCTAATCTAGCATCGACACAATAGATTGGAAGCAAACAGATCAATCTATATTCTAATCTCATCTACTCTGTCACAGCGTAGATTAAAAAGAACATGCCACCATATGATCTATTAATTCTCACGATCCGTTCATACAAAATCAAAGACGCCAGGATCTCAATCGGCTAAGGGCTTACTACGATAGTTTGATAAATAAACTCACTGGGGACATAACAGCAGAGAGATTGGCAACGTGTCGAAGTTGATGTTGAAATTGCGGAGCTCGGCGAGATTAACAGGAACGGCAAAACGTCGGGGTCTCCGGCAGGGTGGCAGAGTCTCCGGCAGCGTGACAGGCGACGGCGGCTTGATGAGTCTTCGGCTGCGAAGCAGAGTCCGGCTTGCTGATGATGATGCGGACTCAGGTACGTATGTACTCGCATGCAGCACGATCTTGATGGCCTGGCGATGGTGGCGACGTGAAGACTCAAAGACTATGCATGGCCAGGCCATGGTGCCCATGGAGGCACGAGGGGAAGCAGGGCTGCGCGTGAGAGCCTCGCTGCCTGCCGATCAGAAAAAAAGCCCCCCGACGTGGCGTAGAGGCATGTATATATAGGCGGTAGCTGGCAGCCGGCCAGAGTTGGTTGCTTCCTCCGGTCAATCCTAACAAAACCTCATATATCTTGATTAGTATGGTAGCACTTATTTTGTAATCACGCGGCCTGATCAATTGGCACGGCAAACTTGGTTAATTTATTTCTAACAATTTTTTTTTTAATATGATCCTTTCCAGCCGGCAGCCAGTGTACGATGATATACGACATCGGTTGATCGGTGCATGTGTTCCAAGGAACATGGGCTCTGACAAGCTAGCCAAATGCACATGTACGTGCACCTCGTTCCATTTCACTTGACCCGAACCCATGCGTCCAATGGCATGATTAATCTTTTTCCATTAATAACCAACTTTGACAGGATAAGCTAGCTATCACCGTGCAGCACATATATGCATCTTTAATTTTTTTTTCTAAAGAAACATCAAATAATTTGGGGCACATTTGACATAGGCTCAACCCTTATTGGTAATGCACGGCTTCGAAAAGAAACATGTATAATATTGTCATATGATTTTTTTTTATCATCAAACACAATCAACATATATGAACACAAATGAGCAGAGTAGTACAGAAAATACAATAAATATTTCCTTAATACTGTACTTCCGTATGTACCCTTTTCGTTCAAGATGTAAAGCAGTACTGAGCTTCAGCAGGCGCCATGAAACAAATTCATTAGTTTTTCACAGTTACATACTTTGCAGTACTATACACTAACAGGCACTTACTGCCTCCCATGTGGTAGCCTTACTTGTCCGAGAAAATGAACTTGTACATTTGCAGTAAATAAAATTAATAGGCATGCATTGGGCAGTTTTTGACTTTTTGAAGAGCTATGTGAGCACAGTAAAACCTTTAAATTTGCCAATGACAAAGGCAGCATTTCTCACTTACCAAAGACTGTCGGGTTGGGTATAGCGTCCGCTATAGCCCTCTATAGCGGCTGGGCAAGCTGGCAGCTAAAAAATACCACTTTCGCCGCTATGATTTGGCTGACGCTAATAGCGGTTATTAGCCCGCTAAATCCGCTAAATGACGTTGTGAATAGCCGCTAAATGGGCCTCGTACTCGGCCCAAAACAACAGGCTCAGCTCCTCCACCCCCAGCACACAATCCACACTCCTTTATTCAATCTCTCTGCTGCTCCCCACAGGCCCGACGCAAACCGGCTGCGGCACTAAGCCCGACGATGACCGGGGCGGCGCCTTCTATGAGCTCGGCCAGCGGCGGTAGCGGCGCCTGCTGCGAGCTCGGCTAGCGGTGGCAGCGCCCGCTGCGAGCGCGGCGAGCGGCAGCGGCGGTGTGAGCGCGGCGAGCGACGGCGGAGGCACCTGCTGCAAGCTCAGCTGGCGGCGGTGGCGCCTGCTACGAGCTAGGCTGCCGGCGGCGTCGGAGAT
>JAMSGZ010000122.1:0-125000 GCA_030272315.1 Paspalum vaginatum
GTGAAATGAGGTATTGAAAACATGATGGTTTTCCATGGTTCCATCTTGCTGACAAAAATACATTTTTTGTGAAATATATCTGAAATGCATATAATGAATGAAAGCTTGAACATGATGTCCTCTCCTCTAAAACATATTTGCATAACCTAACAACAATGCATGGACTTAGTACCTTATGAAGTTTAAATCATCATAGAGATGGATGCCTGGTGGTCCACAAAAACTCCCCTCTCAAAGAGGAAGGTAACAATAGCAGTCTCAGCCTTTTTGAAATAGCATCAATATGTGCCTCATCATTCTTTGGGTCGGGTCAAGTCAGGTTTAGGTCGGCCCATAAAAAACCCGACTAAAAAAACCTTGGCCTAAGCCCACCCAGAACCCAATAAAAAAATACAAAAACTTGGACCAACCCTGCTTGTGGCCCCAATGGATGACCCACAGGCTAACCCAAGACTCGACAACTCATAGAGTATAGCTAGGTGTTGAACAGATATAAGGAAATACATATATTTGGTAGTAGGGAATCAAATCCCTTCCAAAAAACGGCAATATGATCTCCCAATAAAAATTCTAAATGCACAAATTCAAAAGCTAGATAGCTATCTGTAGGATGGGATCACAAATCATGACGAGTATATGAGCTCCTTGTGCCTTAGTAGCATGAGGATATGATCTTACCAGTGAACCTCACTTACCCGCTCGGCGTCCCGTCAACCCTTCTCTACCTTCTCGCCGCATAGCAGGATGTGGACGCTGAGAGCCTTGGATCTTGCCTTCGCTGGTCCGCCCCTGCCCTCTAGCTTGGACCTTGGATCCTCAGAGTGGTGGCATCAAACATGTTGTCTGGTGGTAGGAGGGGTGGCTAGGTTGGGAGTGGAGGAAATGATTTTTAGGGTTAGGGAAGTAGGGATTGGAGAATATATACTAGCGATGCTTGTTGGGCCAGGCCAAGGGGAGGAATTACTAAGGCAGTCCTACAAGAGTTGTTAGGCAAATGGGTTTTTGTTTGGGCCATCAGGTTGGACTACGGGTTTAAAATTCAACATTGCCTGACCTGATTTCTACCAGGCCAAAACACGTGATCCAAGCCCACATAGTGCACTAGCTCGACATGCCCAAGTGGACTATTTTTACGGGGAGGTCATATCGGGTTGACCAAGTAGGGTGGCCCATGATCAGGTGTAGTTCGTTTTTCATGAATGACACTCAAGCTTCATTTGGATGTCAACATTTAGTGCAAGGCATCTGAAAAATGGGTCCAATACCAACTATTGGAAATAGAAATGGACCACAATGTTAGTGTTTGAAATAAATGAGAAATTGCAAAAATTGAAGAAAGATATAATTCATTTCCAAATGTGGTTTGGATGATCTACTATATTTTGCAGTCATAGAATTAGAGAGGAAGACAAATACTGAAACTGTAGGTCCAACACTCACCATCTACTGTACTCCAACACCATGCAAGCATGGCAAAGTCAACAATGCTTCTGTCACCAGAGAAGTGGCTGACATGGTCACCATCAGAAGTGATAACAGTGGGGTCGATATGGCACTTGGTAGAGGTGAGTCAGGTGGTGGGATCCATAAAACAGGCTACACATAGAGAGTTTCTGAAAGTGGAGAAATTGGGGGCAAGGTGGATCAGCGAGGAGATAGGGAACATAGAAAGATGGTCTGAGATGTGAGTGAATAAGGGGAAGGACAAAAAAATTGGTACCTACAATGCTATAGTCCTCTTAGCTCAGGGTCACATATTCCCTTGATGTGAAGAATGTGGAGGTAGGGAGAGAGTGAACCTTTGGCGGCGACAACCTCTTGGGGCTGCCTCTTGTCTGTTGCCAGACACAACAGTGACACCTTGATTTTGCAAGCACGTGCAAAGGGGGTACAAATAAGGGAGGAAGAGCGGGGAAGGGGGAAGCATCTGATTTGGCTAAATAAGAAGGGTGAGGGATCAGAATTATATGCCCACTCACATGTATGTGTCTGAAAATTCGTTGGTGTGGGATAGCATTTCCACTAGACAATACCAAGACTAGTTCCATATTCTAGCCTGAACACCTACATCAAATATAATATCATAAACTTTAGTGGCCATCATGGGAAGAAGGAATTTATCAACGAATTTGTAGAGATATTGTAGGAAAGCAACACGCAAGACCCTTTATTACGATAACAAGTAGTTTCTATGTTACTAAAGGTGCACTGATCATTGATGTTTCAAAGAAAGCGAGACCAGTTCTTATCATAAGGTACGATTTCTATGTTACTAAAGGCAGTAGAGATCAATGATGTTTGTGACTATAAAACCAGAACTGCTAAGACAAGTTAAATGATTCAGGTATCTTTTTATTTTCAATAAACCTTTTTTTGTTATTCACATTCTAGAGAATGCAAGGTTCGAAAAATATTACTACAACATTATGTTGATTTATGGAAAGATGGAAATGTCTTCCTTTTATGGGAAAGTTTGACTAAAGTGAATATATTTAATGAAGTGTATTTCAAATCAAGGAATAATAAAATTACATCCATTCACTGCAACACCACTCGCCCACCTATTGTTTTTTGATGCTAAAGTATGTAAAAAAATAAAAATTCATAAGTAGAGACAATATATACTGCATCTTTGTACTATATTATATAGGGTTATACCATGTCCTTTTATTCTCGTATATTTCATTACTAGTCCTTTAACTTTCCATAGGTGTTGGCGGTTCTTAGCCTAACAGATTTTAGCGTATGGAGACCGCTGTAGCTTTCACCCAAGAGTATTCCAAGGTATCATATTTATTTTACTCTTTCATCCTAAACGGTAAAAGAAAGGATAACGGCACACTGACACACTCCACACAGATACATAGCTCAACGAGAAGCTAGGAGGACAATGAGACGGATCTGGTTCCTGATGAGATCTTCCTTTACTAAGGTCAAGCCAAAAGATGAAGCTAGCTCCAACTGTCACTCTACTAAGGTCGTGACATGACTGAGGTTATGATTTGATCTAGACACTTTACTGCATCGGACATCGTGACTATCTAGAACCACTTGAGAGTCCAGAGTGCTGGGGTCTCAACTAAGAAGAAGGTGGGTTCTAGTAAGCCCGACTATGCGTCTACATACATGTTGGAACACAACCTGGTGCCAGCCCGGACGACGGGGGGTGGAATACTGAGATGCCATAATGCTATCACCAATAGGGGCTACCTAAAGCATGTGTGTGAAATATGTATGGTACACACAAGGCACCCAGAGCTGTGTGGGGCTGGTTGCAAACCAAGGTGAACTTCTAGAGTAAACTTTGGTTATTCACTTCCTCCATTTGTCTAGAAACAAGCGGAAGCATCACAACTGCTATGACTTCACTAACATCGTGAACAAGGAACCCGCAAGTAAAAAGACAAGATTAACCATAACCACATAAAGCAACGCTAACTATAGTCTAACGACGACATCCTTACACTACGATCAATACCATAGGCAGGAATGTAAATGCTTAAACTTAAATAAAGAAATATATTAAAAAACTCAAAGTCTTACAGGAAAAGAAAGATACAAGGGACTCATACCAAACTCCTAAAGATGACTCCAGAACAGACAGAGCCCCGACCCTAACTCCTATTAAACATTGAACTAAAGGGGGTAGCGCCACTCGAAGGGGCACCTCCCCAAGGGAGAGAGTGGAGAGAGTGTACAAAGGCGCAAGTTGGGAGTGAGGGATTGGCTCTCTATTTATAGGACAAGGTAGGTCCGCCAAACAGTTAAGGTGGTTGGCCGAGTGGCTAGGTGGTAGGTCGGGTGGCCATCCAAGAGGTCAGGCGGCCCACCCTCCAGGTCCGACGGCCAACTATTATGGCATTTCGGCCCTTTGATGCACCGACCTTGCTTTGGGCGGCTTGATCTTCTGTCTATGAGGCGGCGGCGGTTGATTCGGTTATAGAACATGCTGGAAGGCCTAAGTCCTTGGTCGGGCAGCCTGGAACTTAGCCTCTAGTTGCCACCTGGATGTTCCTCATTGGTTGAAGAGTGTGTCTCGTGGATCCATCCATCGTTCATGCCTTTGGTTCTTCGATCAACGGTTGATTTGTGTCCTAGCTGCGCTTCTTTGCATGTATATCTTGTAGGAAGGCCAGGTGACTGAGAGGAAGGCTGGAAGGCCAAAGTAACAGGCTGGGCATCCTAAGTACTAGGTCATGCGGCTAGCCCTTCCAGCACTTAGTCATTTCTTGGTCCATATGGTGGCCTTCCAACCTTTATTTTCACTTAGGCTTGATTCCATAGGTGTATATGGGACCTTGGCATCTTTCTTGGTCGAATAAGATGAAGCAGGACACATTTTGGGCACCTGTCTAGCTTGTCGGCCAGGTGCTAGGCCTCCCGGCCTAGGTTCTGGCCGCCCAGCCACTCTTGTGTGAGCCAGCAGTGTTGATCTTGTAACGACCATATCTTTTGCGTCCGAACTCCAAATTGAATGAACCAAAAGTCCATTTCGATCATCTCGATGAGCTCTTCGCAATGGTATAGTCCTTGAGGGCATTTAAGATACTTCATACTGATGTTATTTGTAGTTCTATCTCAGTCCCTTCTGTGTGCAAATCCTCTCTGGCTCCGATTGATATTTTTTCGCAAGGAATTTGAGCTTCTCCCTGTGAAACACCAAAAACCACCAAAACTTGTGGAATTCGTTAGATCAAAGTAAATAACGCATAGAGTTTGGCTTATACCCTATTTATTCACTAAGGATTTGGCGGTCAAAATCAAGAAATAACGACCGCCAACACGCCCCAAGCTTGAACCTTTGCTCGTCCTTGAGCAAAGCTAAGACTTAGGCTCAACAGATCAGGAGTTGTATCAATGTCAATGTCCTGCAAGTATTAAGTGCACAACTGAACACTCTACCATTTATGAATTGAACAAAGTGGCACAAGTGTATCCCGACCTTTTTATCCATACTTGTGGGGCTTCTTGACTTCTCACCTTAACTTTGGCGATTGTGAGACGGAATAACCATAGTAGAATCTTACCCAATGCAATCTCTTTTCAGGTTTCATACTCGGAGGATTTGAAAATTTTGCAATTAAAGCACCAAGTTCCTTAGATGGTACTCTCGAATCGCTCAAGTGGTTGTGAAATTCCTCACCAAGGCCTAAGGCCATTCTTTTTCCCTATGAACTATTGGCTTATGTGGAGCTCAAGGTCTTGATAAAAGAAAGCTTACCTATGTTGTGTATGTTGTTAAGTCAAAAGCTGGTCCAAGCAATGTATGTGATACCTCTCATTCCGATCAATAGCAAATGGATGTCATCTTATGGTGGTGGAGAGGATGAACACAAGTGGAAGAGTATATGGGGATGAGACCAACATACTCAACAATGCGTTTATGGGGGAATATGGTCTTGGGTGAAAACTCCTTAATTGATGGACCCCCTTGTTTGAAACTTTGAAACCTTTGAGCACATGGAGCTACCCCCTCTTTTTTTTCTCTTTTTCTCTTCTTCTCTTTTTTTCATATCCCTTTTTTTTCTTAGCTCCATGTCTCATTTTGCAAGGGAGCGTGGGGATATTTGAGGAATATGTCTAGAGTATTTATTTAGAAGACCATATTTGTGGATGGGTATGTGGATGATGGATATGGTGGTTGTATGGTGGTGGAATATCTGGTGAGTGTGAATGCTTAAATTTAGTGTGAACTTAAGCATAGCCAGATATAGGAAGGCTAGAAAATGAAAGTGGATATGAAAGAGGAATTGATCGAGATTTGAGGTGTCACTACTTCATAAGGACTCAAAGTTTAACAAAACTCAACACAACAATAAGTAGCATATGTAGAGGCTTGATCATGTAAGCATTTGGCTCTGAATAGGTATTTCAAACCACTAAGGAACTTGCTTTAGTTTTATTTTCAAAAAGAAAACTCTGAGAATTCACCTTAGTAAGATCGTGATGGATGCAACTTAGACTTCGATTATATCACATTCTCACAACAACCTAGACTTGGTTTGAAAGTACTCACTCCCACAAGGTTGAACATTAGAGAAAGGATCACAACTTACAGCAATAAGTTCAAATTTTGTTGGAGAGTGTAAAGTTGTATACAAAATACTTACAAGGAATTAACAAAGCAACTATTCATCATTTCCTTTATGCAATGGGTATAAACAAAACTCTAGCATTATGGGTAGGAGTTAGTTTATTCATGGTTTTAAGCAAACTTTTAGTATTTTAGACTATGCAAATTTTTATTGTGTTTTACTTTATTGGGATTAGAAAAAGCCAAAAATGAATAAAACAAACATGTTTTTGGTGTCATGGCGGATAGGATAAAAGATATGATCATGAAATGCATAACATTCGGTGCGGGGTACATACCTGGTGCGGCGTTCCCCCCAAGCTAATGCAAACTTAAAGCTTGTGCTTGCTTGGCATATCTCCCCCAGTGTCCATTGCATTTTGTAGGGTGCCCAACAAATCCTCCCCCAAGCTTGTACTATTGTACGTTACTCTTTAGCTTGCTCCCTGGGGTAACGACGATATTGCTTACTTTCTGTTATGCTCGCCTATGTTAGGCGAATTCCCTTCTCTACTCTTGTTTTGCCTTCTCATCTCTTTTAATTAAATTTTAGGGGCTATCCATCATATCTCTGATGCTGCTACTTGGACCTTCTACATGGTGTCAGGAGTTTTTGATTTGTAGGCAACTCAGTCCTGGTATTCTACTCCCTTTTGGGTGAATGTCTCCTTGCAGTTGATGTTGGGTCCCTCCCAACTCCACCATCATATTTGCCTTCAGTTGACATTCTTTTCTCAAGTGACACATGTATGGTCGCGATGTTTCATCCTTCTGTGAAATGGAAGAACAATGAGTTCTCTTCTCAAGAAGAGTGTTGAGAATGGATTTATCTCGTGGCAGGTTGTGTTTCCACCTTTCTCCCATTCCATGGCCAGCGGTGACATCTCACTTGGCCCATGTAGTTGAAGTAAGGGTTGATTTTGAATCCTATTCTGACGTTGAGCAAACTTTCAAGTGATGACTATGGCTTGCACAGACCACTTGTTTTCTTTCCCAAACAAATTGAGTGGGGAAGAACGGAGATGGATGTTGTTGGATTTGACTCCATTGTCGTTTGCATCTGCCACTAACCTCTAGTTGATGGGTGTTCACATCCGACAGGCAGAGTAGCTCAACCTTGACGTCTGGTTGGCTTGTTGCTCAACTGGCTAGGCAGAAAGGAATTAAGGAAGGCTATCTAATCACGTTCCTCCATACTTATGTGATGTCTCTTCATATATCTCGTGTGATCCAATGCTATTGTTTGCCTCCCGTAATGTAGTGAACTAATGGTCCACTAGCTGCAAACTCATAGCATAGCGTAGTATATTCAACTTCATGAAAAATATTTTTTGCATGACTTCTGACACCTAGTCTTGTGAGGACAGCCTCTCAGGATGAGAAATGTCTGTGCGTTCTTTTCTGTGTCATGCCGCTGACATTCGCTTCCCAAGTGATGTAGAGCGTGGTCGAAATTTCACAGAGATTAACCATATTAGGTTGGAAATGGGTCCTTCCTCTCAGGAGGTTTTAGAGGATCAATGCCTCCTGCAATAGGTTAGTGGACAACATATACAAGGGCTTATGTGTAAAGATTTTTAACACCGGGCCCGTCATACAAAATGTGCTAAAATTTTTTGGCACTTTAAGAAGCTTAGGAGCACAAAACTGTGTTGTATTGCCATGATAATTACCATCTTCAAAAATTACTCAAATCTAAGGTCACGACGTATGGAAAAGAGATTATCCAGGACCTTGATTTCTATATCCAGGGAAACTTGAGAAAATCTACCCGTACCCGATTATATCGTTAGTGACGGTAGACATTTGACAACCAAAATCTCCTCATAGCGCATTGATCAACATTATCGAATTGACCAAAGCAGACCCTTAACCTAAGCACTATGCTCAATTTAAGAGGCCTACAGGCACACATTGGATTCTGGCCCTAAACTATGCTGCACCAGCAGATTAAGGATGCATGAACATAGCATGCCAAGATTTACTCTCATGGATAGAGCAAAACGAAGCATGGGGTTTTCAATTTTATCATTTTTTTGTATTTTTATAAGATAGAAAGAAAGGGTAACAACAACAAGTTGAATAACAAATTAATATTCTAACTCGTCGCGTCACCTGCAGCAGCGCCAGAAAGCTTGTTGGTGGTTCTTAGCCTAGCCATACGGAGACCGTTGTAGCTTTCACCCGAGAGTATTCTAAGGTATCGTATTTATCCACAGGGAAGCATTGAGATAAAGATATTAACTTACCAAACATCTTGTTATTTTACTCTTTCATCCTAAACGGTAAAAGAAATAATAATGGCACACCGACACACTCCACACAGATACATAGCTCAATGAGAAGCTAGGAGGACAACGAGACAGATCTGGTTCTTGATGAGATCTTCCTTTACTAAGGTCGAGCCAAAAGATGAAGCTAGCTCCAACTGTCACTCTACTAAGGTCGTGACACGACTGAGGTTATGGTTTGATCTAAACACTTTATTGCATTGGACATTGCGACTATCTAGAACCACTGGAGAGTTCGGAGTGCTGGGGTCTCAACCAAGAAGAAGACGGGTTCTAGTAACCACATGTTGGAACACAACCTAGTGCTAGCCCGGATGACAGGGGTGGAATACTGAGATGCCCTAATGATGTCACCAATGGGGGCTACCTAAAGCCTATGTGTGAAATATGTACAGTACACACGAGGCACCTAGAGCAGCATGGGGTTGGTTGCAAACCAAGGTGAACTTCCAAAGTAAACTCTAGTTATTCACTTCCTCTACTTGGCTAGAAACAAGTGGAAGCATCACAACTGCTACAACTTAACTAACAGCGTGAACAAGGAACCCACAAGTAAAAAGACTAGATTAACCATAACCTCATAGAGCAATGCTAACTATAGTCTAACGACATCCTTACACTACAATCAATACCATAGGCAGGAATGTAAATGCTTGAACCTAAATAAAGAAATATATTAAGTAAACTCAAATTCTTACAGGAAAAGAAAGATACAAGGGACAAATACCAAACTCCTGAAGACGACTCTAGAACATGCAGAGCCTGACTCTAACTCCTACTAAACATTGAACTAGAGGGGGTAGCGCCACCCAAAGGGGCTCCTCCCCAAGGGAGAGAGTGGAGGGAGTATACAATGGTGAGAGTTAGGAGTGTGGGACTGGCTCTCTATTTATAGGACAAGGTAGTTCGGCCAAACAGTTAAGCTAGTTGGCTGGGCAGCCAGGTGGCAGGCCGAGCGGCTATCCAGGAGGCCAAACAGCCCACCCTATAGGCCGAGCAGCCAACTATTGTGGCGTTTCGGCCCTTTGATGCATCAACCTTGCTTTGGACAGCTTGATCTTCCATTTTTGAGGCGGTGGTGGTTGATTCGGTTATAGCACATGCTGGAAGGCCTAAGTCCTTAGCCAGGTGGTCTGGGACTTAGCCTCTGGTTGCCACCTAGATGTTCCTCATTGGTTGGAGAGTGTGCTCGTGGATCCATCTATCATGCATGCCTTTGGTTCTTCGATCAATGGTTGATTTGTGTCCTAGTTGTGCTTCTTTGCATGCATATGTTGTAGGAAGGCCGGGTGACTGAGAGGGAGGCCGGAGGGCCAAAGTAACAGGCCAGGTGGCCTAAGTACTAGGTCGGGTGGCTAGCCCTTCCAGTACTTAGTCATTTCTTGGTCATATCGTGGCCTGCCAACCTTTATCTTCATTTGGTCTTGATTCCCTAGGTGTATATGGGACCTTGGCATCTTCCTTAGTTGAATAAGATGAAGCACGACACATTTTGGGCACCTGTCTGGCTGGCTGGCTAGGTCTTAGGCCGCCCGGTCTAGGTTCTAGCCACCTGGCCACTCTTGTGTGAGTCAGCAGATGCAGAGCATGGTCGAAGTCTCACAGAGATCGACCATGATAGGTTGGACATTGGGCCCTTCCTCTTAGAGGGGGTTAGAGGATGAATGCCTCCTGCAATAGGTTAGTGGACAACATATACAAGGGACTATGTGTAAAGAGTATTAACACCGGGCCAGTCGCAGTGTTGATCTTATAACGCCCATATCTTTTGCATTTGAAATCCAAATTGAATGAACCAAAAGTCCATTTCGATCATTTAGATACTTAATACTAATGTTATTTGTAGTTCTATCTCAAGCCCTTATGTGTGCAAATCCCATTTTGCTCCAATTGATATTCTTTCGCATGGAGTTTGAGCTTCTCCCTGTGAAACACCGAAACCACCAAAACTTGTGGAATTCGTTAGTTCAAAGTAAATAATGCATAGAGTTTGGCTTATACCCTATTTATTCAGCGAGTATTTGGCAATCGAAATAAAGAAATAACGACCGCCAACAATGGGTTCTCATCTATGTACTAGTGCTCATAAACTGTCATTATGTAAGTATTGAAAATAATAAAATTCAGAAGTTTTGAGAACAATATGGAGCATGGCCACATGTAAGAGTTTGGAGGTTAAGGAATTTTTGTTTTTGAAGATCAGGATCTAATTGGAATTCAAGATGGAGTAATTGAGTGCATAGCAACAATAATAATGTTGGTGTTGTGCATTCCTTTTACCTTCATTAATATATGCGAGGTCTATTTCACAAGATGTCGCATGCATCTATTTGTTTAACTTAAAAGCTTAATAAGTTGATAGGAAAAGGTTGGCAATTCATAGTTTCTTGATGAGCAGTTGAGTTTATGTCATCATGGATTTCATTTTGTTATTGAAAAATAGACTAAATAAATATCATTCAATGTGCGATATGGATTGTTGGGGTCCCCCCCTTCAATTCCCACTATGGGATTAAACTCCTGCATATATTAGTAGTAATCCAAAACAAGTTCCAAGATATATCTGCCCAAGCACACTTGACTCGTAATCTACATACATTTTCTAAGTTTTACTACTTACAATACCCTTCAAAGTTCAAACATCATAGAAAACAGCACCTGAGAAAAGTAATTACTGGACAACATTCTTTCAATAGGTTGTTATATTGTAAAATATTTTGCACCAATGGTACTACATCATAAATAGCAGACCCACATGATCACTTTTTATAGTAGAGTTTTGAGATGACAATCATGTACTAGCACCTAAATGATAACCAGGATGAAAGTGCATATATTTCAGAATTATTCTTGATAAATCTCTCCTCCTCCTTATGCAGCTCCTGTGGATCTTGCAGCCGCAGGGTCCAAGTCATCATCTTTATGAAATTTCATGGTCACAGCTACAATTGGGTCCTTAAAAAAAGTCTTCTTCTTGGAGGCAACTTTCCACAAAAGCTGCAACATGGTAGTTTTAGATATGTTAATTTACATCTCCTATGTAGTTTAACCATGTCACATATCACCATAATTCTAGGGAATGTTAGGCGCGACCCTTCTTAAATGCAGTATAACCGTGTGTGGTTTGACCAGTTTTAGAGAATTGGAATCTCAGTTGATGCAGGGAACAAAACATTAGGTGCTGACATTGGGAAGCGTTCCTTTCATCTTTTTGCTCAATGATGGTTTCTTTTGTGTCACATCCCTCAGTTGATGTTCCACCATTGTCTCCATCTTGTCCATTGTCAATAAATGATAGATAACTTATCAATTTATAGGGATACATTCTTAATTATGTATAAAAATTTATGCTAGAAAATTGCAGAAGAAGAAAGAATGTATGACATCCGTTTCTAATTAGCGCAACACTTATCTAGCAAAAACTGAATGCAACTTCGCATTAAGTCACTTGCGTTACCATAGAGGTTGCATCTACTACTTCTTTCCGGGCAGTGTTGGAAGCTTCTTTCTTCTCTTGGAACGGTACCTTCTTTGCCTTACCTCCTTCAGCCATATCCAAAGGTACAATGTGACCAAAGGCTAGTAACTAGTATTATATTGAAGTTGTGGACTTCTTGGTTTGCATAGACCTAGGCTGATTAGACCTATTTATAGGCAGCATTGCTCTATTCTTGATAAAAAAGTACTTTGTTTAATTCAAGAAAGAAGGCTACGGGAGAAGGCATCCTGATCCTTCCTTTTCCTTGCAACTGACACCAAAGTCTCAAAAGTTTTTTAAAACAGTTGATAATTCCAGAATATAAGGAGGGTCACATGAATTCTTGTGTTGTGTCACACCTTAGAATCAGTCTATTATTTAGTGTGATTTTTCTTTTCCTTATTTTAAGGAGAGAAGGGTGCTAATAATTTTCTAGTGGCAGTTACTTTTAATGGGAATTTTCAGTTACTGACTTTATCATCCTTAGTTTCAGCTCCTTTGTCTCTGAAAGCGTTTTTTGCTTTTTGAGCTCTGAAATTACTTACACGAGGAGGATTGCTTTCCTTGCTTCCTTTCGGTTATATTCTTGTTTTTTGTGGATATGAGTTGCTTCATATGCAATGCTATCTATGGGACCTCTTTAAGCACATCATTATCTACTTCTATTCAGCCAAGAGTTCCAACATAGTTTTTGGTGTATGCTCACTGTTTTATACCTTGTGTCTAGAAAGCTTTAATTTTTCTTGTTTTGTGTTCTCAAATAAATGAAAAAAATCCAGTCTACTAGAAAAGCTTCTTCTTTTGTGGTTTTAGGAGTCTATTTCTTGTAACATGAACATGATGTTTCTCCAAGTCAGAAGATCAAATTTCTGTTTCTCCAAATTAGATAGGCGTAAATGCAGTTATGTTCATTTAATTGCAGCGACAGTTTGTATAATCAAATGTTCATTGTTTGTGTCTTGTGTGGTTTTCCCTACCGTGTATTTCCATAGCCACAATACCGATTGATCAGCTCTCCTGACCTTGGGCTAAAGCCAAGATGATTGGGCCTCAAAAGGCCCATTTGACCATCTTCTAATTTCTTATGGTGAACTAAATAGCTTGCATCTGATATCAAAGCATTAGATGGATCAATATACTTCACTAAATCATGTCCATTATTTAATATACTTCATCCTTCCATTAATATATGATAATTTTTTAGTTTAATTTGAACTTAAAACATTACATATCAATTACTGGAGGGAGTACTTTTTTATACAAGTTGTCTTAGAAGAACAAGAAAACTAAAAAGGTTTCAAGTATATAATTGTCTACTATACAATACTAGAAAAAAATCTAAGAAGTTTCTTACACCTAGATGATTCATATGATCACCTTAATAGTATAGTATAAAAACCGTCTAAACTCTATATGAGGCTCTTATTACTAAATAGCCATCTCCAAAACCTTTTTATTTTAGACTGTTGTTCTTACTCATTTTAACATTTTATACTAAATGTATTATATTAACAATCACACATAAATAGATTAATTATTCATTTAGTTTGTTTGGTACCTTTTTGTTTATACTAAACCTTTTTGTAGTATTTAGTTCTAGACGAAGCAAGATCTCAAAAATAGGATTGCAGCAAGATTTTGTTTGCCGAAGGCACTAACTTTATTTATCCTGCTCCAAAATTCAAATGGCTTCCTTTTATGTGAACATATGACTAAATTAATTATATGTATCATAGATATAAAAAAAAGAGCCTAGTCAAGTTTCATCCATTATATCGGATGGCTCACTCTCACCGGTTACCTTGGGATATTAGAATATACTAGCGTAGACGAACAAGCAATACACATGTGATATGGTATGATCGTCCAGGTAATAAGAAGGAGGGACATAAGAAACAAGGAATTAAAAATAAGGAGATTCGATTGATAAGGAAAGTACCAGGTAGGTATGGATACAAAATAAGATGAGAAAAATAAAAGGCTAAATGGTGGAAATATTTTTCATCTATCAGTTTTAAACCCTTTCCAATCCTTTGAACTCTTTCCAGCCTGCACAACGGGGCTAACGTGAGGGGTACACTGAGACCAATATAGGTAAAAAAAGATTTTCCTAAAACTCACTTATTTTATAGTGTAGATAGATATCAATTCAATCACACCAGTCAAGAAACTAAGAGAATGTGTGCTACATCTATGCTTTAATCATCTTAGGAAAAGTCCATTCTACAACCATGTATTTGTCATGGTTGTCTAATATATATACAACCAAGGACTACAAAACCAGTAAGCCACACACTCGTATTGTATAAAACCGGGCGGCACTACATTTCAGCATTAACACGTGACTCCACCCCTCTCCATCTATTTCCCTCCCTCGCTCCAACTTCTGCACACTCCTCGCTCACCGTGCGCTGCCCGCTCCGATCCCTCTGCCACCTCCTGCCCGTCTTCCACTCCCTCCACTATCCGCTGACGTCCGCTCGACGCCTCGGCCCCCACCATCAGCTTGAAGCCTTTGCTCCCGCCTTCTGCCTCTACTGCTAGACATTCCCTCTTCTACACTAATCTCTCCTATTTGTTTAAAATTCCTTGAGCTAGCGCCACCATATTCCAATTCATTCCATAAATGGCTCTGCCGCCGTCTAGGGCGCACTCCAGACTAGACCTGCACGCGTGAAGCCTCAGCCCAACATTGACACCATCGCACTCTGCCGCCTTCGCCCCAAACTCCGGCACAAGCTCAGCCACCCAGTGGGCATTACATTCCTGGCCGTCTCCATTATCTAGAGTGACGCATCCTAGACCGTCTCGAGCTTCTAGAGCTTGTGCACGCCAGGGGTGGAGCTACGTGTAGTGATTGGGGTCAGCCGACCCCAACGAAATCAAGAAAATCCCATGTAAATTTTGTGTTTTCTAGTGCATTTCATGGATGATTAGTGGAACTGACCCCGATGATTATTCAGGCTAGCTTCGCCCCTGGTGCACGCGGAGGCATGAAGCTGATGCCGGCGCCTTCCAAATCACCATGGGTGATGGCGACCACTCCAGCGATGGGTCTTAGCAGGCATGCAAACATGGTGATGGGCTCTAGTACTGTGCCGAGCAAGGTGGTGGAGTAGGGTGACGCACATCATGGAAGATGGTGTCAGAGGGACATAGAGTTGCCACATTGACATGGTGAGGTGGCCCAAAATTGGAGCCACGTGGCATTTAATTATTGTTTCTACTATATATATCATGGTTGAGATCCTTCAAGTTTACATCATGCTTGTTTTTAGCTGAGCAAAATTCAATAGTGGCCCTTTAACTTATCCTACGTTTTCATCCAAGTAATATAGGGGAAGGGTCGACATGTAAAAATAGATGAGGTTGACGCATAGATATTTGCAAGCCATGCATGGCAAGCTTTATGCAGATAGAATTAGTTCCTACAATTAGTTCCCAAAAATAATCCAAATAAAGGAGTTGCAGAAAAATAATACAGAGACTGCTGGATTTTACCTGTTGGATCCAGAATCCACCCACCATGAGCCTTTGTCCTCTGTATTTTCCTTTCTTTGGAAAAACGGCAATCGACGGAGCAGGACCCAATTATATTGGCCAATTCAATCCGGAATAACGTCCGTGTTCGTCAAGTAACACGAGTCGGCCCATATATGGATTCCATGCTATTATATCTTCGTACGTACGTGTTGAGCTCATGTTTTACATAATACAGTATATATTCATTGATCTATTGTCTCTACGTACGTTTGTCCACATCGTCTGCGATCCAGAACGTAATTTCTCTCCATCAAGCTCTCCTCCGTTCACTGGACACATATCGACCATGTCTTCTTCTTCGTCGGTGGATCCGGTGGCGGCGCTCGGGGACGCATGGCGCTACGCTCGCCAGGCCTTCTCCTTCTCCTCCGTCCGCGGGCGGGAGGAGACCGGCACGCACCTGCTCCGCATCGACGGCTAGTCCACCGTCGACTCGATGCTGGGGCACGGCAAGTGCGTCGACTCGAAGCCGTTCCACGCCGGCGGCCACCGGTGGAAGCTCTCCTACTACCCTCACGGCTACAAGGACTCGAAGAGCGGTGGGCCCAGCATGTTGCTTCGGCTGATGGAGAAGCGCTTCCGCCTCCTGGACATGATGGCGGACGCTACCGCCGCATACGACGTGAGCGTCCTCGACGTCGACGGGAACCAGCTGTACTACCACCACGACACGGCGCAAAGTATCTACAGTACCCAAGGCAAGTCGGGCATCTGGACTGATGTTTGCGAGTCCAAGGCGGCGGAGGTGCCGGAGACGGAGCGGAAGGAGGCACTGTGTCGGCTCAAGGACGATAGCCTCGTCGTCCGATGCGACGTCACCGTCAAGAGGTTGAAGGAGGAGTCCCGCGTCAGGTGGTTCCTTCGAAGATTCCTAGACTGATACAGTATCTGATGGGGTGTTTGGATGCAGAGATAATACGTTATCCGAGGATGTATTTAGACGTATGTATATCTAGATACATCCTCAGATAGCGTATTATCTATGGAACCAAACACCTCCTAACTCAAGCTCTCCCAGTAGCATGCGTCATCACGAGAAAATTAGATTACTGCAATTTTGAGGAAATAATTATATTAGTGCAATTTTTTAGGTTTGTTTTTTCTCCTTTTGGCCTCACAATGGAACTGATGCACAAATATGCATAGATCCGTGTCTTTCGGAAAGACTTTCGTGGCTACATAGGAGTACTATATTACTTATAATTGGTAAAGACTATAATATGCACGGCCGTGCCATAGCTTTACGGCACTGCCAACCTAACGCCTGTCTGCGTGCTGCATGCATTGTTTATATGGCCCACCATCACAACAGTTGTCGTCCACCTTTTTCATGGCAGCCGAGGTCTCCCACTCGAATCGTCTTCTTCCCCTTTGACGCTCGTGTCCGCATGCTGCATGCCTTGTTTATATGGCCCACCACCACAACAGTGGTCGTCCACCTTTTTTTTTATGGCAGCCCAAGTCTCCCACACGAATCGTCTTCTTCCCCTTTCTCTGTTGAGTCTCTTTTCTCCCAAATCCATGGTGGTTGAGCCTCGTTCCCATCCAATTATGCAGCAGATGGCGAGATCCGGTGGCGCGGTGGATGACGGTGAGGCAGCCAAAACGGCAGTGCCCGTGGCACTCGGCTGGGGCAGCGGGGGCACTGCCGCTCGTCGTGGCAGCCAAATCCGGCCACCACCGGCCCCGGTGCCGCGGCTGCTAGCTAGGGATGCGCTGCGGCGCGCGACGGGGGAGCAGCACCCAACGAGGGTTGCGCTACGCTAGGCAGCCATCGGCAGGGCCCGCAGCCTCTCGGGCCGCGGGGGCACTGCCGCTCGTCGTGGCGGCCAAATCCGGCCACCTCCGGCCCCGGTGGCGTGGCTGCCAGCTAGGGACGCGCCCGCGGCGCGCGACGGGGGAGCAGCGCCCAACGAGGGTTGCGCTACGCTAGGCAGCCATTGGCAGGGCCCGCAACGTCTTCGCTGCCGCTTGTTGCAGCTGTCGGTATTTCGTACCAGCAGTGCACCACGGGATATTGTTGACGGTCGTAATCTCACGATATCAACCAAATATGTGAATTAATTGGACTAACCTTTGCTACTAATGAGTTTCACAAGATGTACATGAATATTTGGTTGCAGGTACAAAATTACATGGAAAATAGATGAAATAAGGCTAAGAAGTGAAGATGGGTCGAAATAGAAAAATTGCCATGGCCGTCCGACCATGTTCCATGGTCGGCCAACCACCTAGCAGGTCGGTGGTTGGCCGACCACTGGCAGGTCGCCCGACCACCTGGCTGGCCGTCCGACCATGTGGCATGATCAGCCGACCACCTAACTAAGTCGGTTCGCCTCCCCTTCACTCTTGCATGCAAAGAAACACAAAGCAATGTTAATCCAACCGTTGTATCAAGCATCCAAAGAATCCAAGGGCCGAAAGACCATCAAACCATGGATCGGTGATGTCACTAATCCAGGAGAAGAAACATGCAGCAAATCAGAGCAGGACACGTGGTCGCTCGACCTCATGCATGGTCGGTCGACCACGCAAGGCTCTCATTTTACACGTGCACCAACCGTCCCAACTACCAACCGACGTAGGGAATCAAGATCAAGCCGTTAGATGGCTAAGTCAGTGGATCGGGAGGTCGCCCGACTATGGGGTTAGGTCAGCCGACCCCCTAGATGGTTGGCCTGTCACCGTCTTACCTCCTAAACCGACCTTAGCCACCTACAAATACCCCCCTCACTTGCTGGACTATAAATAGGCCCCGAGAGCTCATTTGTAAAACTGTGGAGAATGTAAGAGAGTCACATTCTACCTTAGAGAGTTTCATTTCAACATTTTAGTAGTTAGGATAGTCCTGGGAGTTAGAGTGAGTCGAGCTTTGCTTCGGAGTTCTCAGAGATCCCTATAAGTCTGTGGTAAAATTCTTGTATCTTTGTACTCTTTTTATCTCCAGTATAATTTATTTACTTTACTTTATTTCTATTTCCTGCAAGTGTGGTGTACCTTTCTTTGCATACTTGCTAGGCTTAGACTGTGGTTACCTTAGTTATTCAAGTCTTGTTATTCTTGCTGGTGCTATAATCCAACCTGTACGCCAAGCTCTGGTTAGCTCTCACCCTCTAATTAAGGGCGAGCTTTAGTGCTCAATCACTTTCGTGGTGAAAGCGCTTGATCACTAGCATAGCATGCTATCCTCTCCACGCAGATTTGCTTGGTGGCCCCACTCGGTGACAGCGTGTGGTGTGCCTGTGTAGTCCAGGCCCGTTCGTTCGGGAGGCCCGTAGGTGATAGCCGGGTTCTCTTTCGGTGGTCAACTATCTACTCTCTGACCCCTCGAGGGCACCGGAATTTCTCTTGACGCGAGACCCTGACTTGTTTACTTGAGTTCCTTAGTTAATCACGACATAGTCTTCGCAGCCGAATAGAATAGAGTTTGGGAATTTTATCTCACTCGTTGTCCTCCCAGGCAACTATACCTTTCTACGTGTATCTTATGTAGTTTATCTACTTCTTCACCATACACCTATCTTTATTTGATTTACCCCTGCCTAGATACTAGTTGGTATATTTATTTAAGTTTACGGATCTTTCGGTTTGAGTTTATCCAATTATACTCTCTTGCCTACTGCTTCCATGTGGGCAAATACGATACTCAGAATACTCTGGGTGAAAGGCTACAGCGGTCTCCATGCGCTTGCGGAGTAAAACCTGTTAAGGCTAAGAGACGCCAACAGATGTATCACGCAATGCTTTTGGGTTGGCGAGATCGACCGTAGCTCGATGGTTCGTGTGAAATGCGACGGGAACAAGAATTATACAGGTTTTGGCCGCAGAAAGTGCAATACCCTACGTCCTGTTTGTGGTGAGTTGTATTGCTTTGAGTTGTCAAGATTACAATGATGGCATGGCTTGCTAGAGGTTTGGTGTCCCTCACCCGCCTTATATAGCCTAACTGGTTCTTAGGTTACAAGTCAGATTCCTTCTATATTTCCTAGCTAGTTTAGATTACAAGATATTGCATAGAATCTACAATCCATATCCTTCATATCTTCAAGTGCCGCGTTATTTGGAGATAGAGTCCCAGCCACGTACTCCTTCACGCTTTTCCGAATTACCGTTTCCTTGCCTTGATCGCCAAGTTATATTCGATATTGTTATCTCAAAGCCCCAAGCCAAATAGTCGGCCCATGAAATCTGCCGACCGGCCTGCCTAGGCCCACCAACGGACCATGTCCTGAATCTACTCCATGAGGACCTAGGGGATATCTATCCCCCACAGCGGTGGCCAGATCTGGCCACCTCCGATAGCCTCTTCCCCGCGCCACACTCCTTCTGGGCGGCTGCCTTGTCCTGCCGAGAGGGATGGGGAGGTTCACCGCTGCTCTTCACGGCGGCTAGGCCCGGCCACCTCCCCCTTGCGCCACCTGCTGGGCAGCTGCTCGTCCGGCACATCCCCATCCTGAGGGCGCAACTCGCAAATCTGTAGGTTTTCATTAAGCAATTTTTTTAGTTTTTCATTCGACAAAATGTTGGTTTTCATTAGTTAAAAATGCTTTTTCCATTTGGCAAAAATACCTCTTTGCATTTTTGCCTAACGATACTAGTGTTTTGCCTAGTGACACTAGTATTTTTCTTAACAGAAAGCACTATAATTGCCTATTCGTGATTTCTACGTGTTTTTTTTTTTTGCTTTCTCATTTATGTGGAATGAAAAACGCTTGATGATCTGAGCAGTAATCACTTGGGGAAGAAAAACCTTCTGTGAAGAAAATTTACTGAAATAGGAAAACATTTCCCAATTTGTACAGTGCATGGGGAGATTTTCCTGATTTAGAGTGTGTGTGCGAGAAGTCATTTTTACGGCCGTGCGTGCAATAGCCGCTCCCTAATTAATGACATCGATCTCTTGTTATTGGTTACATTCTACTCTAATATTAAGATTAAGGCTATTCTCAGGGGGATTTCATTCTCATTAAATAATGTACCACGTATGCAAATATGTGACATGGCTCTCTATTTATGAGTAGAGAGACAAAATGAGTTTTATGGGGATGAAACTGGGCACGCACTGTTTCAAAGACTTTGAAATTCATTGGAACTTCTATAGAGGGTGTGAGAGTTTCGTTACATCCAACTATACCCAATCACATGCATCGTAATTAAATATTATGGCATATGAAACCATGAAATGAAACTATACACTGAGAGACACAATTTCATTTCTCAATGAAACAACATTTTGAAAATTACAAATTGAAACTTGCCAGTGAGAATGGTCTAACGTAGTATGTGCTATTGTTAGCATGATCGTGATTCACAGTTTAGCAATAGGCTGCTTTGAGGAGTCGCAATAATTAGACCGGTGGATTTATTAGGTTTTAGTTGTTGGGAGGACTGAAGAGCCGATTATATTGTTGTTATCTTGCGATGTTTTTTTTTTTTTGTCTTAATAATAAACTTAAAATACGACTTAGAGGGATCCAGGCAATTCATATATACAATATATATACAATGAGATGTCAAGTACCAGGTCTCTTATGCAATCCGGCCTTATCTCACAATCTTAATTCTTGTCTTTCGAATCCACAAATCTCAAAGATTATATGTACTAGGTGATATTTTGCGCGTTGCTACGGAAAGTTTTAAACTGAATTTTAAAGTAAATTTTGAGGTAGAAATATATTGGGATTGCATGGTAACTTTAAAGATAGAAATATCAGGCGACTGAGGATGAGTAAATATATTATTTTCTTGTTTGTATAATATATAAGCGCATCAATTTATAGTCATTTGGATATTTTACTGTTTCTTTTGCTCGTCCTGCTCACACATCCCGGTCTCCAAGGCCTTCACGTGGCAAATTGAAACGACTCAGATATGGATGGATACGACGGTTAGAAAATTCGAATTATTGGTATCCGTATCTAGTAAAATGTCAATATGGATATCCGTATTTGTATCCTAATTCGAACAAAAATATGGTAATTAGTAACATCTTGATTCGATTCCGTCTATATCCCATCCAACTCCATCCAAAAAAAGCATGCTTTCTTTAGTTAGGTAATAATTCATGCACAATCCGTGCTTAGGGGTGGACGGATTTTTGAGGCAGAAAGAAAGAACAAATGAGTATAAAATTTTAGAGAGACTTGTATATGCGAAACCTTTTACAGTTAATTCTAAAAATATGATGTGTGCTAGCATGATTATAATTTTTCTTTCTTTTTGCCTTTTGCTTTTGAGCAGTGAAGCTAACTTTTAAAGAGTACACGAAAACATTTAAAAATATAGGGATATAGCATTAAAACTCCAAGAAAATTTTATCTAAATTAAAAACGAAGAAAAATACTTCGATAATATCAATTTTCCCCTGATGGGCAGCTGGTGATGTAAAACAAGTTTACACTTTGTTCAGTTCTTGTTATCGTTAAATGATAGTTGGCCAAGGCCAATAGTCTATTGCTAGTTAAACGATACATTTTCCCATGTATATTAGTATATTTTATATTTTTTACATTCCTCTGCAATGACTTACGGACATGGTGAATGATTAAGTACAGTTAGAACTATTGTTTGAACATTGTATTTTACTTGTACAAACCACACATTCACCCGGGGGGCACACCACGCCGGTGTGCGGGTCGTGGACTCGGAGGCTGCGAGGAGTCTGCACCGCAAAGGACTCAGAGAACCACCGGCTGCCGATGCCGAGCCGCCAAGGGTTCCGAGTTGGATTGACGCCGGTACAGATTAGGCAACTCATGCACAATCCGTGCTCAGAGGTGGAGGGATTTTTCAGGCAAAAATAAAACATGGTCTCTTTATTTAGTAATAAAGAGGTAAAGATATATATGTCCATTATTATATCAATCGCCCCTACGTACTTGTGTCTCCTCCGTCTTCTCGATCATCAATTCATCATCGACCACCTCAATCAACTCGGCATAGAAAGTACGGTGTTCTTCTTTCATCGCCACGAGATCAACCATGTCTTCTTCTTCGTCCTCAGATCCGGTGGCGGCGCTCGGGGACGCGTGGCGCCACGCTCGCCAGGCCATCTCCTTCTCCTCCGTCCGCGGGCGGGAGGAGACCGGCACGCACCTGCTCCGCATCGACGGCTACTCCACGGTCGACTCGAACGCTGGGGCACGGCAAGTGCGTCGACTCCAAGCCGTTCCGCGCCGGCGGCCACCGGTGGAAGCTCTCCTACTACCCCAACGGCTACACGGACTCGAAGAGCGGCAGGCCCGGCGTCCTGCTCCAGCTGATGGAGAAGCGCTTCCCCCACCTGGACATAATGGCGTCCATGACGGAGAACGCTACCGCCGCGTACGACGTGAGCGTCCTCGACGTCGACGGGAACCAGCTGTACCACAACGCCGGGGGCAAATGAACTACAGTACTAGCTTCCGCGGTCCGTCGGCCAGCTGGAGTGATCTCAGGGAGACCAAGGCGGCGGAGGCGCCGGAGGCGGAGCGGAAGGAGGCGCTGCGTCGGCTCAAGGGCGATAACCTCGTCGTCCGGTGCGACGTCACCGTCAAGATTTCTAGAATAGATACATACAGTATCTCGCTAAATAAAAATCTCCTACACATCATGCGTCATCACGAGAAAATTATATTAGTGCAATTTATTGGTTTGTTTTTTCTTTTGCCCCGACAAAGGAACTGCATCCACAAATATGCATAGATCCGCTAAAGACTTTCGTCGCTACATATAGGAGCATTATTTAGTTATCATCGATCTCTTGTTATTGGTTACATTCTACTCTAATACTAATATCTGCTATTGTTAGCATGGATCACGATTCACAGTTTAATAATCGGCTGCTTTGAGGGGTCGCAATAATTAGACCGGTTTTTAGTTGCTGGGAGGACTGAAGAGCCAATTAGACTGTTATTATCTTGGCATTGTTTTTTTGCTTAATAAACTTAAAATACGACTTTGAGTGATCTAGACAATTCATGTATACAATGAGATGTCAAGTACGAGGCCACTTTATGCAGTCCAAAAAGGTCTTTTAACATTTAATCTCACAATCTTAATTCTTATGTCTTTCGAATCCACAAATCTCAAAGATACTCTTCTCTTGCTGGCGTGTATATATTATAAGCGACGGCGTGTATATATTATACGCTTACGGCGTCAAAGATACGCTTACGCTTGCTGGCCGTCGCCGACACGGCAGGCAACAGGCCGGACAGGCTCGTAGACTCCGGTGTCGATGTTCACCCTCGCCACGGGCTTCTGAAGAAGGTCCCTGCCGATCCCGATCAACGCCTCCATGTTCTCCCTCGTTGCGACGTCCACCGACGATGCGTGCCCCTCCAGCCAATCATCCTAAATTAATGTTGCATAAGCATTTCGATGAACTAACTGGTTGCAATAATTAAGTTGCATGATCTTTGGTCGAGCCACGTACGTACCTGGATGCGGAGGTAGCGTTGGTTGGATCCAAGGACCTCGAGGAGCACCTGGACGTGGATGTCGACCATGTCGGCGCTGGCGTGGGTGAAGATGTCGATGAGCGGCGTGAACCCCGCGGCCGCGTTGTAGAGCCCCACCCGAACACGCCCCACTTGGCGCACCTGTGCGCGGTGTGCCTCTCGGCCTGCTTGGGCGACCCCGTGCCGACGGAGACGATGAGGAAGTCGCGGTACTAACTTGAGGGGCCGGAAGTCCGGGTTGCGGCGGAGCACCTCCCTGGCGAGCGTGGACACGCCCGCCATGGCGGGTTTGTTGGCCGCCACGCCGCCCTCCACCAGGTGGAGCTCCCGCGGCTCGCCGCCCCGGTCGTGGTCGTGGGTAGTGAAGAAGTGCGCCGGGAAATAGGCCGGTCGGCGCCACCGCCGTGCTGATGCAGATGTCGGAGAGGCGCGCGCTCTTGAGCGGCTCGTGCCGCGCCTCGTGCGTCGAGAAGATCACCGGCTGCAGCGACCGCACGTCGAATGCCGGCACCACGACGAGTCACCGTACGTCAGGCTCTTGATCTTGCCGCGCAGGTACGCGCCGTCGTACCGTGCCCTAGCAGCTACCATGCTCACCGTGTTCGCCACCGGCTTCAGGAAAGCCAAGCCTGCAGTCGTCAACACATCCTCACGGCTCACGCACGGTCGCGCACTGGGTAGAGGATTTATTCGAAGAAACTAGTAGTATTAGTACTTTCTCTGTGGGAAGATCTTGGGGCCGTTCTCGAGCTAGAGCTCGCTGATGTCCTTGGCGGCGATGAGCGGCCGTTTGTTCTCGTCGGGCGCCGCCAGCATCGCGGTGCGCCGGTGCTCGTCCCGGCGATCACATGGAAGTAGTCGGCGATGCGTGCGTCGGGGCTGTCCAGCTCCTGCATGCACGTACTCAACAATTATTGACAGGTGTGTTACGGTCCTAGACCACCGAAATCACAATACCATGATCAATTGATAGTTTGGAGTACAATTCTTAAGGAAATTGGAGAGAAATCAGGCTTGGGAAGCAGGGAACATAGATCGGGGAAGCAAGAACAGCAACAGGTTTAGAGATAGAAGATGAGCTAAGTGTTCTATTCCGTTCGATGCCCTTTGTTGTTGAACTCTGGTTCCTTTTGTGGCCATCACCACCAACTCCCTCGATAGCCCAGCCTAGGCCCAATACATTAAGCCCAGTACGTGACATTCCCCGCTTCTTAAAATGCGGTTCGCCCCCAAACCACTCTTGAAACCACCCGGATCCTATGGAGCTTGCTGAATGCTAACCGTGGCTTGTTCTTCACCAACCACGGCGTTTGTCTCGGAATTGGAAGATTCAATAACAATCTTGTTGGCCACCCATGGTACTTGTTTGAACTGATCATCAAATGACAGTATTTGTAGTGATCTGTAGTCATCTTCTTTCAGTAGCATTTGGTGTACCAATTCAGTGTGGTTTTGAGCAATCTCCAAATATGACTTCCTCAAACAAGCTCTTGTCTGCAACCTCTCATCATAAGATGTTTGCTCATGCAGCAGTAAATGAACAGATAGAGTCACATTGGACCAATAACCAAGTAATGATCTGACGATAGCATCTGACCTTGTTTGGAGCACAATAGTGAAACTGCACACATTTATTGAGAATATCCCAATCTTAGCCCATCTGCATTTAACTATTATCACCGCATGGACGTTGTGCAAGTAGTGGATTTCAGTTTCTATGGAAATGGCCAGAACTACCTCCAAGGTCAATGTGTCCATATCAAAATCCACAATTTTAGTAATCACCACTGAGTCATTTTTCTTCTGTTGCATAAATATCAGGAACTCAACTGCAGCAGGCTTGTGATGCAATCTGAAGTTTAGTATCAAACTCCGCTCATTTTGTGGCAGGTCTCCTCTCCCTGAGTAAGCAAGCTTGGTGTTTTGGACCTCTTCCCTCTTGAAATCGACCGTTTGCCTATTGGACCTTGGCTTGATAATATTTGGTTCAGTTTCATTGTAATGGATGTTGATCCCAGTAAGAGTCATTCACAATGACCAGTGAGGTATTAGCAGTACTATGAACTTGGGTTCATCCTGAACAAGCAATGCCCTGCAGACTGTTGACGTACTCTCGGAAGCAAAAATGATCTGTGGCACATGAGGTAACCAAAGTGCAGGACTGTTCAGTATATGTCTTCCATTAGTGAGAAAGACAGATTCCATCCAGAATAACTGTCTGTTTTTAATTCTAACTCTTGTTGATATTGGCACCATAACAAGTTCATCACCAATCTGAAATACCAGGCTGTATTTTTCAGACCAAGGCCACCTTTCTTCTAGCATGCCTTTTATTCCAGAGTAACATAGATTAACTCTCTGAACCACCGACAGTCTGTCATTGATGCAAGGCCCATACAGATAAACCAATGCACTGGTTGCCTGTTGATGTTGCTGAAATTTGCTGAATGCCTGACATAGAAACATCTCTGAATTTCGCCACCACCAAGTAACAACACTGCCTATATGCTCTCCAATGAATAGGGTGATTCGCTTTCTCTTTGTTGCACAAATACCGGGTGCTGAAATGCACTTGACTTGTGATGTAAGATCAGGACAAAATACTCGTTCCACAAACATGTAGACATCCTGTCTGACCACCAGTCAAGAATTGTCACTGAACTCCATGCCGAAACAAGTGGTGACCAAGCAAATTTAAGAACCAAAGCACAACATGTGCTTGACCATTGCACTGGAGTGAAACTAAGTTTTCTCATTTCTCTCACAGTCACCACATTTTCACCCTCTGTGTATTTCCCTCTATCAAACACCCAAATAGTAGCATAAGACATTGCATGCATACTGCAACCATGGTGTTGATTCTGCAGCAGATTGGGAGGCGGCCATGGCTGTTGCAATAGCACATTATCCAAATTGCAATTGAACATCAAGCATGAGGCTAAGCATAACTCAAGCATCTTGTGATCCTCTGAAATCTTGGTTGCGTTGGCAACCCCAAACATAAGAACACCAATTGAGCAGCTCTGTCGGAACGCGATTGAGCAGCTCTTACTGACCCCGAGTGGAACAGCGGCTGCTGGGGCATTGTCGTTGCTGCCACATTGCATCGAACACATGTCAGGTGAGTTGTTGGATACCTTATTTTCAGCACTCGGACTTGCTGGTGTCGGTGGAACTACATCCGCCTCAAGCATGAACGTGTCTGCACCGCGGCTGGTGTAGGTGTTGCTGCACAGACTCATCATCGAATGTGGAGTAGCCACCGCATCCGCTAGCATGAAGTGCCATAGGTACACGGAGGTCACACGACTGTGGGGCAGCTTCTTGGTGATCTTCTTCCTCGCAGCGAGGCAACTAGGTGCTGGATGAAGTTCAGGTCCCGGGGCAGCTCGACGAACGCCTCCATCAAGTCGTCCTGTGTGACGAGCGAGGCGCTGAGGTTGACGAAACAATACCAGTGGCAGCGCAGGCGGAGCATCACGACGACGGCTTGCAGCATGGTGGGGCTGCAGTAGGAGGCGATGTTGGGCGCGCCGACGATCCACACGTTGCCCGCGTGCGCGTACACGTACACGTCGTGCCCGGACACCAGCTCTGCGAGCCGCCAGTGCTCCTCCGCGGGGGCCTCCCGGTGCACCAGATAGCTGTTGACCGGGCGGTACAGCGCCGCCAGCAGCCACGTCGCGCCGGGGCGTCCCTGTACGAGGCCCAGATGAGGTACGCGAAGGACACAGGGTACTACGGCCGCACCCCCTCCTCCCACGAGGACAGGAACATCGGTGCTCGTGGCCGAAGCGGGCGATGCAGTAGTCGGGACGGCGTTCGCAGATGAGGTGGTCGCCGCCGGGGAGGCTGACGAGACCTCAAGTGTCGTCGAGGGTACATGTGCGGTGCTGGACGCCACCATTGTTGCCGCCCCGGGGTGTGTCGTGGTGCCGGGGCCTCCGTTGAAGCGGTCCAGGATCTCGTTCATCTTCTGTAGCATCGCCTCCATCCGGCACAGAGGTCGGACACCTCAACCATGGTGATCTGATTTGGGGAAAAATTTAGGGCTCCCCAAATCAAAAGCTCTGAATACCAATTGTTACGGTCCTAGACCGCCGAAATCACAATACTATGATCAATTGAAAGTTTAGAGTACAATTCTTAAGGAAATTGGAGAAAAATCAGGCTTGGGAAGCAGGTAACATAGGTAGGGGAAGCAAGAACAGCTACGAGTTCAGAGATAGAAGATGAGCTAAGTGTTCTGTTCTGTTCGATGCCCTTTGTTGTTGAACTATGGGTCTATTTGGTTGCTGGGCTTAGACTAGCCTGCCTGCCAGCCGAAGCCAGCCTAGGTTTACACAGGCTTTAGTAGTGCAATCTCCTGTGTTTGGTTGCATTAGCTACCTGGCCTGGCCCAGACTAGCTCTTGTTTGGTTGCATGCAGGGCCGATGCTCCCTTTCCTCTGGCGAGCTTTCTACTTCCCTCCCTCCGTCGAGGCTCCCCTCCCTCTGGTGAACCTTCTCCTTCCCTCCCTCCGACGATCCCCCCTACCGCTAGCGCAGCAACGCCTCCACCACTGTAGGGGCAGAACAAGGCGGCGGCGCAACGCCGACTCCCCACGCCACTGATGCCTCGTCAGGCCCGCTCACGGTCGAGGCAGCCCGCCTTTCCACCGGCGCCCACGCGCTCCCCTCCTCTCCCCGCGGTCGCCAGGAAGGCTCCGTGCTCACCGTGGTGGAGGTGGAAGGTGGCCTCCTTGCGCCGCCGGCCACATCCTCGTCGTCCGCCTCCGCACGCCACCTCCTCATCGAGGGCCAAATCCGGTGCAACCGGACCCCTCCTCCACCTCCGCGGCCCTTGTCATCCACCTCCACCACCGCCGCTGCCGTTTCCCATTCTCCCCTACTCTGTCGCCGCCACGGATCCGATCATCACTGTCGGAGCGGACGTGCTCCTGGTCGGGTGGCGGAATGCACCCGGCCGAGATCCTAAGTACTAAGAGTAGTTAGGGGGAGCGATCGTTGTTAGCTGGTCAATGGTGGCACGATGGTGACAAGAGGGTTTAGAGTGGTTCGGGCCGCCGGAGCGTAATACCCTACGTCCACTGTGGGTGTGTTCTTGTATTCCTGTCTGGACTAAGAGCCTGTTGAGAGTGTGTGTGTCTATTCTGATTAGACCGTGGAGCGTATGTTCTTGTGTTGCGTATGCCTCCCCTTTTATAGCCAAGGGGGGCATGTACATGGTGGCCGGGCCCCGACAGGTGGTCCCGGTCCATTTCCTCTATGCTACAGCTCTATCTTGTGCCTGATGTCCAACGCTCCCATGCTTTGCGCCTGTACCACCGACGTGACCTGGTATGGCCTGGAGATCCGCCATATCGTCCTGTCGTCTGGATACGGCACCGCGCCGTCCTTCCTTACGCCGCCCTGTCCCATCGGCTGCTAAACCCGCTGAGAGGCTTCAGAGGCCGAGGGGCAGGCGATGCGCACGCGTGACAGGACAGGGCGCTCGTAGTAGAGTTGTAGCGCCGCTACCCAGTATTAGGCTGAGCGCGGCCGCCGCGCGTGGCGCGGCTCATGATGAGTACAGCGGACTTGTTTACTCAATATAGACCCCAGTGTAGCCGGGGAAATCAACTGTAGTGCCCTGCTATCGCCATCGCGCCTTGGTAAGGCGCGCCCCTCTGCTTCGCCGCCGCCGCCTGCCAGCGGCGGTGCCAGCGGCGAAGGGGGCACGCCCGTCTGACAGCGGCGGCGTCGGCGGGCAACGGGGGTACGCCCGTCTGACACTCGTGGTGTCAGCGGCATCGGGGCGTGCCTGCCTGACAGCGGCGGTGTCAGCGGCATCGGGCACGCCCACCTGCCCGCAATAAATGCAGCAGGTGGGCGAGGCGCCCGCCTGAAGGCCCGCCACGTGCCCTGTGGGCACGTGGCCGCGCGAGACCTTCCCGTGCCCTGTGGGCACGTGGCGGCCCCGGACCACCGAGGGCGCTGGCTCCGGACCTTACCGTGCTCTGTGGGCACGTGGCGGCCCCGGACCACCGAGGGCGCTGGCTCCGGACCTCCCCGTGCCCTGTGGGCACGAGGCGGCCCCGGACCACCAAAGGTACGGCCTCCGGACCTCCGAGAGGTCCGGACCTCACCTTCCCCTGAGGGACTCCTCGCGTGGCTGGGGGAGGCTCGGTCCTTGAAGGAGGTCCGGGGCCTCCCCTGTGGGCCGGGTGCGCGGCCCAGCTTTTCCAAGGAGTAGGCCGGGCCCATCTGTACGCGGCCTTAGGCCCTCCTTGTACTGCAGTACTTACCCTCCTTAGTGATCTTTGTCTATTGTAAGCGGGTACCCGATTAGTTGGGTACCGACAATCACTAAGCCTTGGACCGAGGCTCCTCCTTCACCGCTGCCAGCCCAGAGATTTGGCGGCCTCGCGAGGTGTCGCTGCTGCCTGCCATGAATCCTCTTCACCTTTGCCGGTGGGGACGGCATTGGGGGAGGGAGCATGATGGCCGAAGGCGGGCGCTGCGGCGGGGACTGCAACGGGGGAGGGAGCGGGATCGCTGAAGGCGGAGGCGGAGGTGTGCGCGGCGGCGGGGGAGGGGAGCAGACAATAGAGGTATGCGCAGCGGCGGGGAAGAGGAGCATATAGCGGATGGCCAACGGGGCCAGGGCTGCACGCGGGGGGGAGGGCTGGCCCCGAAAGAATGCCCGATTCGGGCGTTCCCCAAGAGCCAGGCCAGCGGGCCTCTTTTGCACTATCCTGGCCAGGCTAGGATACTGAGCAGGTAACCAAACAAGTGAGGTTGTGCAAAGTTAGCCTGCCTCTGGGGTTGGCCACCCTACCAAACAGGCCATGGTTCCTTTTGTGGCCATCACCACCAGCTCCCTCGATGGCCCAGCCCAGGCCCAACACATTAAGCCCAGTACGTGACAAGGTGTTATCGTACGGTTTCCAATAAGGAACCATTTGTGATAGGTTTCAAAATAGACGGTTCACATACAAATATCTTATATACATGCCATATTTGGCATAGCTTAAGCTTATTCAGAAACTAATTTTTATCAGCTCAAGCTTTTCACTACTTACGAAAAAAGCTATAGAAAAAAACGGTGGTGTTTGGCACACCAGTTTCTTTTACCTCCACGATGTTCCTCAAGTCAGAGGTGGAGGGGAACAGAAGGCCGGTGGCCGTCGGCGCACCGGAGGAGGAGAGGAGACCTACGGCGCTCTAGAAGGGGAGGGAAGAGCCGCAGCTCGTCGAGCGAGGGAGCCACGGGGGCCGGACAGCGAACGAGATGCTGGACATGGAGGGGGAGCGGCACGGCGCGGCTAGCGACGAGGCGGGCTGGGAAGCGGCAGGTTCTAGGGATGGGATGGGCCGGAGAAAAGCTACGAGAAGCAGATGCCGGGCCACTTCTAGCTTTTTCTCATTTTCACGTTACGGGCCGAGAAGCGCTTGATTTTTTATGGGCTCGGAAATTTTGTGTTTAGCCAGCACCTGGGCTTCTTTTTAATTTTAAATGCGCCAAACGGGGCCACAGCGTGCAACTCTGAAAGCCCTGGAAGGCCAAACTGGTCCGTTTATGAATCTCTACTCTCTACCCTTTAAAAATCTCCAGTGTTCCAACCGCTTTGTTTCCGTCGTCCACATGGTCCGTTGCCCGACCCCACCCCCCAAACCTGTGCCGCCGCCTTCCTCCCAGCCTCCCCTCCCGCATGCGCCCCCACCGACCTTCGCCCCGGCCGCCTCCGCGTTGTCGCCGCCATCCGCCCGACCGACGCGCCCCTGCAGACCTCGATCCGCGCTGCCCCCGACGAGGTGATGGTGGACCCCACGAGGCGACGCCGCTGTCTCCCGTCCCGCGCCGCCGCGGTCTACCACCTTCGCGTCCTCCACACGCTTTTGCCGGTGGCGGATCAGGGGATCTCGCGCCGGCCCACTCCACCCTCACCCGCGCTCGCCGGCGGCGGATCGTGTCCCATTTCACCACAGACGGTCGATCCCCTTCCCGCACCGACTCCCGCATCGCTCCCGCCCCGCCCCACCCCCGAGACCGGCCGGTGTCCTGCGCCCCGCCGCGCGCCTCACCCCATCGGCTGCCGCGTCCTCACCCCTCCTGCGCCCATCCGCCCGGCGCCGCCGCTCTCGACTGCTCCTCTCAGCCGTTGCATCCTCGCCCCGCCGTCGGGGCACCCTCGCCAAGAAGCTCCGACGCCCCACGTCCTCCGAGGCTGAGGCTTCCGGGCCCAGCGTCGAGGCCGCCGCCGCCGACACCACCGGCCCTCTTTCGCGCGCGACGCGGTGCCTCCCTCCCTCCCTCGCCCTCGCGCCGCCCTCCAGACCTCCTCTGCCTCGCCAGCCCAGAGATCTCCTTGGCCCCTGCAATTTCGCGCCGCCGGACCTCCTCTGCCTTCTGTGACGTCCCCGCCGAGTCCTACAAGGCCGATGCACGAACTGTCAGCTTCACCAAGGAGGTTAATGGTGGATTAGTTGCCTTTTTCTCATTCCAATGCAAAAGAAATTATACAGCTTTACTCCTCGCCGCCCGTCGCCATTGATGAGAAGGAGGTGGTGGGCCAGCGGCCTCCACCGACCGCAAGGCAGGGCCGGCGGGGAAGGGTCCCACGTCGCCAGATCCGGCATCGACGGCGTCCGTGGGCGGCCAATCCACAGTGATGGTGGCCGCCATGGATGGAGGAGCGGCAGGCAGGGAGGGAGGGAGGCGGCGGGGGAGGAGGAGGAGGCATGGTGCCGATGAGATCGTCGAGGAGGAGGCACGGAACCGTGAGCTCATCGACCGCCTCCAGGAATGCGTCCGCGTCAGCAGATTCCGCCTTGATCAACCGGTCCATGGCCACGAACTGTGAGATCTGGTGGTCCAGCGTGCGCACGGTTCGCTCCATGGACGTCAAGGGGGGCCTCACCCCTGAGGCCGAGACCGACACCGCCGCGGGCGGCAGGGGCAGCGGCGGCGACGCCGGCATCGAGTGCTCCCCTCCTCCGCCTCCACCGCCGTCGCCGCGGCGTGCGCGGCGTAGAGCTTGTCGAGCGAGAGGCGGCCGTCGTAGTTGGAGAAGACCTTGAGGATGTCCTCCGTTATGGTGTCGCTGCTCCCAAGCGTCTGCACGATGTGCGGCACCGTGGGAAGCAGCTTCTCCATGCCGGAATGGCTCATCGCGCGTGCTCCGATCTGGATGAGGGCTCCACGCGGCTTCGGGTGGTGGATTGACTGGTGGTTGTGAGGGGAGGAGAGGAGAGGAGCGCTCAACTGCAGCTGCCATTTCTGGCTTGGCCGTCGCCACCTCGAGTTCTCTTGTTGCCAGCTCTTCGTTTCCATGGCCGCGACGGATTAGCACGAGGAGATAGAACATTGGCCATTCCCTTTCGAACAGCTCCAGGTACGGACCTGTGGATTTCCCAGTCCCCTGCTAATACCCTATCTACATTCTTGGCTCGGCTCCTGTTCGTCCCCTACCCCAAATGTTCGATAGTGAGATTCGTTGCCTTGATGGCGCAGATACATACACGCCAGGCAGTGGTAGGATATGCCATCTTATCTTGGTCAGAGGAAGAACACTTGTGCTCAGTCAGGATGTAGAGATTAATGATCTCAATGACACATAGATTTTGAGCGGCATGAATAAAATGTGGTATCCTTGATCATCGATTGTAGTTTGAACTGGATGTGGTTCTTCTTCTGCTCTTCGGTTCAGAACAGACGTTGAATATTCTCTTAGGGATTGAAGCTGGTGAATTTTAGTGTTGGTTTTCTTAGTGTTAGATGCTGCAATCACGTGTTCTGTACCTGCAGTGATCGAGTAGATGGAATAAATTTTTTTATTGCAAATGGTAGTTGAATTCATTGTTGCCTAAGCACAGAACTCCTAAAACAGGAGCATTGCTTAATCTGGAAAGCATGATGTCATAATTTTTCAGCAGCAAGTTGCCTTGATTCAGTCATTCCAATGATATAGTTCTGGAAAAAAAAATCAGCCTCTTACGTTGCTTTATTGCTTTTTCTCATTTTCACTGAACGAACCATCTTACTCTCATACTCCATATATTTGGCAGCTTGGGATTCATATAGATTGAAGGAATTTGTTTTCACAGTTTGGTCAATATAATTTGCGAATACTTTATCTAGGAGTTAATTTTTAGGATATCTATTTTCTGAACCTTTTTTAAGCTTCTAGACTCACTTTGAAGCTGACTGGGATGGGGTACAAATACAATCTGTAGAGGTACTACGACGAGCTTACTTGAAGCCCTTTTTGTTATCAATTTTGCAATAAATGTGATATTTTGGATGAGAAATTTTCAGCTCATTTAGGCTAAAGAGATTGACTAATTACGATTACTGTGATGATGCAGCACTACCACCACCCTGAGCACAAGCAGGCACTCATTGCTAACAACCAGCACGCACAACCAGCATTGCTACTCTCTTTTATTTGTCAGTTATAATTAGAACACATCAATTGTCAATTATAACCCAATTCCTGTCTTATTTTCACTTAAGAGTTAATACTATACATGACAGACAAGTGTGCAAAAATGATGATCTTTGCTGAATTGCACATTCTATCTTGAGAAACAATTTTCCTATTATCATACAGTCGATGCAGTGGTTTAAGGGCTACGAGGACCAACAGATTGACCACAACGGCAGGTCACTGGTACCTTTGCTGCTTGGATGCTGCTTGATGCACTGCATGCAAAACCGCATGGACGAGTACGTCCTCATGCTACAGCTAGTGTCAAGATTTAATTGCTTAGGCAAGTGCTTGTGACAGATACATTCAAGTTTGCTATCCCGATCTATTTGTATTTTCTACTAAGTTCGTGTTCAGTATGTGAGATGAGAACTGATTTCATACATGTCATAAAACAAGGCAAATGATATTGCAAGGGTTAAGTCCTGATAACAAGCATACTGGTTTGGTGCTTATGACTGAACAACGGCTGGTACAGAGGGAATCTAGCCCCCATATCTTTTTTTTATTTTTCTACATGGCTATTGTTACAGATGGAAATACTAATCTTTCAATTATTTGTAGCTATTTTTGTTGCTAATCACACCGAATAAGGATTAATCTTTGGCTTCAGTTAATATATGCTACAAAAATAATTTGTTCTCATGCATCTTGGTCATGAATTAACGTGCTCTGCTTGCAGGAACTGAACAAAGGGGGCTTGCTGAGGAGCCGAGAGTCCCTGGGTGCTGCAGTTCAAGGGACAATTTGTGGAAGAAGGGACTTTTTTTTTTACTGAAACTAGGAATTTTAGATTCTGGAATATAAATTGATCATGCTTAAATTGTTTTAATAAGGTTTTTTTTTGCGACGTATGATAGGTTATAATACTTTTGATGCATATGTTTCAACTCCAGTTATGTTCTTATCCAATAAATACAACGGAAATTACCTATTTGAGTATGGAGAGAAGTGAAAGATTGAACCTCTGATCAAGTAATGTACATGTAAGGAATCTGCTTTGAAATTTTTGTTATCTCCCGTTGCAAAGTACGGGCCAATTGCTAGTCCAAACTAAAAAAATTAAATATCGCATCCTATAAGTAAGGTACAATTCATAAAAAATGTAGTTTGTTATGGAAACATATTATATCACCATTGAAAGATTTTGTGCATAAGTATTCTATCACAGTAATTAATTGACAATTGACTGCAATTTCTAGAAAAAATAATTGCTGACCAAGAGACTTGCAGCGTGCGGGTGCGGCCTGCGGCAGCTGAATTTGAAGAGTTCCCGGCAACACGAAGATGGGCCACGGCTCAAACTCAATCCATGCAGGCCCAGCAGCACGCGGGCCAGATTAAGCCCAGCCGCATCGGCAAAATGCACAGGCCAGCAGCCCAGCAGTGCAAGTGTGCAACTTGTGCAAGACACCAGCACAGCACGTGTTAAATAACCTAAGCGTGTGAGGCCATGAGGCCAGCATTTTACGGAGTACCTTCTATTTATTGACCAAATTTCGATGCTTTCTCTTTATTGTTTTGTGGAAATATTACCATGACTATTTTCGAGACATTTATTGTTATCTGCCGCTAAAATGTAGGGTTGCAACCCTTAGTTAATTCTCACGTGACAACTTACAACTGTACTTGATTGTTATATATGTGGTTTTACTCAACACCATGTTGTCAGCGCAGCTCCTGGTGTGCTGGTATATGTACCAATACCTTACTTGAGTGAGGCATGCTAGCACAGAGGCCCCGCTGTATTCGACGTATTGGACACATCATATACAGTGTACAATAGGTTAGAACCAGTGCCAGGATGCCTGATTGGTTCAAGGCCCTCAGCAGCGAGGCTAAATTTTGGTCACAGTTTGATCGTGTTTGACTCTAAATTAAAATTACGCTATACAATATAATTTTCATTTATATGGTTTATTTGGTTATACCCATACCATATAAAAGAGTAATTTATTATTTAGATAAATTTAATTTAAAGTTAAACATAGTTTGACAGTGGCCAAAATTTGGCCTGCCCACCATAACCTTAAACCAAACAAGCCCCAATTCGAAAGGAGGGGTTTATCTTTCTCTCCTTAATTTTTATTGTTTTTGTCATACATAAGTATTATATTGTTGGAGGGCTTCCAGAAACTCCATTGTCCGTAAAGGATAGGGGGTGCTGTAGACCCCCTGCCCCACGGTAGAATGCTAGATCCACACCTAGTTAGAACTGTGTGGACATTTGGCATAGTGGATCGAAGGACACATAAGACTATCTCGAATAGAATGGCTTCATCTCCTCACTCTGTCTATAGCAACGTACAGTATCATTTTGTATTGTATGTAACCTATTTTCTCGCCGGAGACAACCTAGGCTGTCGGGTGCCGGCACTCGAGCATTGCCTGAGACCAAAGAGAGATGCTGAAAAGAGATCACTTATACAAATGCTTAGCTCCCCGCATCTTGTGCAGTTGTGCTACCAGTAGCTTACGATCTGAACGAAGCCCGTGTCTATGGCGACCTATACTACTAGGCTACTAGCTATTTACATTTACATCGGTATATATGTGCAACAGAGCATCATCATCGTGAGGTAGCGTGCCGTGTCAGACGCTGGCAAGTGATACTACGAATGCATAAACAAAATGTTGTTCCATGCCTTGGCTACTCTACTACTTCTCTCTCGACTTGATTCTCTTCGTTATTGGAGGATGGTTAACAGAATCGTCCTTTACTGTTGAGAAAATAAACAGATTTGTCCACATAATCATGAGTAGTCGAGCAGAGAGCTTTTCAAAAATCTTATTCATCATCTGTTCATGCAGAACCTTGACAACGAACAGTTCCAAAGACATGCTCTCGTGATCAGTGATTACAGGTGCACGCGGTAGCTCCGGATGGGGAAGTACATGGTGACGGTGTAACAGCGAGAAGTGGCAAAACCCTGACTTGAATACATACATTTTATAGAGAGATCACGAGACATGATCTCAAACCGATAAAGACTGAAAAAAATCTGAAGGCCATAAAAAAAAGCAAAAAGAAGGTAATAGCCAAGTCACCAAAAATAAAGTAGCAAAATGGGCTAAAGAACAAGACACCAAAAGATAAAATGACGACAAAAAGAAGCTGCGACCCACGACGAGAGCAAAAGTGACGATTACCAGCTCACTCCCGTATTAACTTGAGCTCGATGAGTCCAAAATATTCCCAAGCACAGATAACATCCGAGGAGCGAAAGCCCCCCTTTATCTCCATGCGGGCAACGACGATCGAAAGATGTGGACGTCCAACATCCCGCCTCCTCCAATGATGAAGCATATATTGATATATAACTATATAGTCCACACAGAGACGTACCACTACCCAGCTATACTACACTATCAAATTCCCAGACAACCATCCCAATGCAGTCTACAAATCCTTTTTGGCTACTGTATCATGCACGCGGCTCTAGAGCGATTGATCGAGCATCATCAGCGCATCACCAACACTTGAAGACGCTGGTACCAAACCAACTTGATTATGACAAGATCCCTATCCGGAAATGATGAAACTGGCATCACGTGGACTATCTGAGAAATAATCAGCCGTGCGTACGGGCATCAGCTTTTTAACATAGCTTACAACGCCAAGAGTAGCAGGTTTGAATATAATGAAATGAATATAACACAAGGTGTGGCTCGTGCGGGCGTTTAATTCACCTAGGAATTCCATGAAAAAAAAGAAAAATCCATTTTACAACCTCGAACTGGTGAAGAAATCCGATTTCCAACCTTTCTACTGTGAAACTAGATAACCTAGATCCACGAACTGGCGAGAACTGGTTTCTAAGGCGGTTTTGCTGAAGTGGCACTGTCGGAGCGAGCGTGCTCCTGGTCGGGTGGCGGAACGCACCCGGCCGAGATCCTAAGTACTAAGAGTAGTTAGGGGGAGCGATCGTTGTTAGCTGGTCGATGGTGGCACGATGGTGACGAGAGGGTTTAGAGTGGTTCGGGCCGCCGGAGCGTAATACCCTACGTCCACTGTGGGTGTGTTCTTGTATTTCTGTCTGTAGGAGAAGACAGTGAAGACTGTGTGCTTGTGCCTTGTGGGTTTTCAGAGGAGCCTCTGAGCCTGTGGGTTGAGTCTGTGTGGTCTGAGGAGACTGCCCCCTTGTGTTGCGTATGCCTCCCCTTTTATAGCCCAAGGGGGGCACGTACATGGTGGCCGGGCCCCGACAGGTGGTCCCGGCCCATTTCCTCTATGCTACAGCTCTATCCTGTGCCTGATGTCCAACGCTCCCATGCTTTGCGCCTGTACCACTGACACGACCTGGTATGGCCTGGAGATCCGCCATGTTGTCCTGCCGTCTGGATACGGCGCCGCGCCGTCCTGCCTTACGCCGTCCTATCCCATCGGCTGCTAAACCCGCTGAGAGGCTTCAGAGGCCGAGGGGCAGGCGACGCGCACGCGTGACAGGACGGGGCGCTCGTAGTAGCGTTGTAGCGCCGCTACCTAGTATTAGGCTGAGCGCGGTCGCCGCGCGTGGCGCGGCTCATGATGAATACAGTGTACTTGTTTACTCAATATAGACCCCAGCGTAGCCGGGGAAATCAACTGTAGTGCCCTGCTATCGCCGTCGCGCCTCGGTAAGGCGCGCCCCTTTGCTTCGCCGCCGTCGCCTGCCAGCGGCGATGGGGGCACGCTCGTCTGACAGCGGCGGTGTCAGCGTGCTACGGGCGCACGCCCGCCTAGCCAGCGGCGGCGTCGGCGGGCAACGGGGGCACGCTCGTCTGACAGCGGCGGTGTCAGCGGCATCGGGGCGTGCCCGCCTGACAGCGGCGGTGTCAGCGGCAACGGGCACGCCCACCTGCCCGCAATAAATGCAGTAGGTGGGCGAGGCGCCCGCCTGAAGGCCCCGCCACGCGCCCTGTGGGCTCGTGGTAGCGCGAGACCTTCCTGTGCCCTGTGGGCACGTGGCGGCCCCGGACCACCGAACGCGCGGGCCCCGGACCTCCGAGAGGTCCGGACCTCACCTTCCCCTGAGGGACTCCTCGCGTGGTCGGGGGAGGCTCGGACCTCGCTGAAGGAGGTCCGGGGCCTCCCCTGTGGGCCGGGTGCGCGGCCCAGCTTTTATAAGGAGTAGGCCGGGCCCACCTGTACGCGGTCTTAGGCCCTCTTTGTATTGCAGTACTTACCCTACTTGGTGATCTTTGTCTAGTGTAAGCGGGTACCCGGTTAGCTGGGTACCGACAGTGGCCCCTGGGCTCGCCTCCGGTGAGTTTTTCGAACCTGAGGTGAGCCCATCATCGCTTACTACTCAAGGCGTCGGGAGCCATGTGTGGTTACCGGCGCCTAGCTGTTAAGCTCGTAGTTGGGCAGGGCCCACTACTTGATCTTTTTGTCGAGGCTTTGACTCGCCTGACCCTGCTGTGAGCCCGGCACGCCTGATCTTGCCGATCGCCCGCCTTACCCGACCTTGGAGGGGGCCTAGTCCACCCGACCCCGCGGGGTGGCTCCGTGGGCCCCCACGATCTGGGGGCGCCCGATCGTGGGAATCTGCCGAGAAACGTGGGGGCAGGCCCGCGTCGGGAACCGCGCGGCGGTTCACCTACCCCTTCTCCTGCCATTAAGGCGGGGCAGATGGTTACGTGGGCAGCCGTGCATAAAGCGGAAAAGGCAGGGGCCCCGCGCGTTGCGCCGAGACGCACGTCCGCGAGCGGCCGCCGGTTCGCCTTCCTGCCTTACTTGCTCTTCTACCCGCCTGTCATGACTGCCTCCTCGGGCCCCTGCTGTCATAGACCTGGGGGTCCGTGGTTGCGTCCGTGCGCGCGTACGCTTGACGCCCGCGGCTTGCGGAGAATTGGGGGCAACCGTCAAATAGGGTTCTCGACCATCGGCCGAGCACACCCTTCAGCCATTTGCTTTTGCACCCCTCGCACCCGCCGCGGCGCTTCGTCTTCCTCGCAGCAGAGCTCTCGTTTCTTGTCTGCTGTGTGCTCCTTCTCTTCCCCACCGCCAGATTCCTCAGCGATGGGTTCGGGCCACCAATCCTTCCGGGAGACCGAGGAGAACCTCACCCGCGTCCGCCGCCTGCTCGGCTGGACGGACGCGGAGCGCTGCGACAATGTTCGCACGGGCTCCCTCCCCCACCGCAACTTGCAGCCGGGGGAGTTCGTCCTCTTTGTCCCCTACCTCTACTGTGGTCTAGGGATTCCGATCTCCTCCTTCTTTATGCTGCTGCTGGAGGCGTTTGGGTTGCAGCTCCAGCATCTCACCCCCACTCCATCCTTCATGCGGCAATCTTTGCCCACCTCTGTGAGATGTTCGTGGGGGTTCCTCCCTGCGTGACGCTCTTCCGCCACTTCTTTTCGGTGAGGTGTTCCGGGAGGAGCTCGACCGAGATTGGCCGCTACTACTTCCTGCTGAAGGGGTCCGGGGGAAGGTCGACCTACCTCCCCACCTTCGCCAGCGCCAAGTGGGAGCACTGGCGCAACGACTGGGTGATCGTCAGGGCGGAGCCGAACGACCGGCTGGCTCTCCCTGATAGCAGTCCCAACGCATCCCTCCCGGAGTGGGGTGCCTCGACGGATCTGCCACCCGAGTTCTCCCCCGTGCTGGCCAGGATCACCGAGCTCGTCAGCGGCGGGCTGACCTCGATGCACGTTCTTGCGGACTTCCTCAGGCGGAGGCTCGCTCCCCTGCAGATGCGGCCAAGGCTAGCGTGGAGCTACACCGGCTCCAACGACTGCAGCCGGGTGGTGCGTGGCGAAGACCACGACCTGACGCCGCTCCTGCTGGAGGAATGGGTGCGGTGCGTCACGGACGAGAGTTTCTCTCCGGAGCAGCTGCGCCTGCCGTCCGCCATCGTGCCGCTCTGCCGCGACCAGGCCTTGCGGACGGCGGTGCTCCGCGAGATGCCCACGCTCGACGACAGCGGCCTTGCGGCGCGGCAGCTTGGGGGCGACCCCAACCGGGGGGTCCACATCGACGATGCCCCAGTTGGGGGTTCTGGTGCCAGAGGCACTGCTCCTGCTGACAAGGGCAAGAGGCCGGTGGCAGCGTCCCCCGTTGTTCCGTCGGCGGGCGGCGAGGAGACGCGGCGAAGGCTGGTTCGCGGCGACGGGACCTTTGTCTCGGAGCCCGACCCGAAGCGCCAGCGGACCTCGGGGGAAGGAAGCTCCTCTGGGCAAGGGGAGCGAGTGCCACCGCTGCATCCGGACCAGCGGCACCCACAGCGCCGGGCACCTCCTCCGACGCCGGACCAGCAGCGGCGGCCCTCTCCGGCACCGCCGGCCTCGGGCCCGCGGCAACAGCAGCGACCGGCAGCGCCGGCCGCGGAACGGCAGCCGCGGCGAGGCTCTGGCCTTCGTGGCCGCTGGTCGGCGCCTACTTTGAGGTAAGTCTTTTAGATTAGTTTCGAACACTTCGCGGTACCACGGCTAGCTTTTTCAGGCTTCTCAACCTTTCGCCGTGTGTTTTGTTTAGGCCGACACGCCCGGCCGGCGCTCCTCCCCCCAGCGGCTCTGGTGGCCAGGCGGCCACAGCGGAGAAGTGCGCCCCTGGTGGTCCGACGGCAGAGAATGCCTCGCGGGCCCGGGCTACGACTGAGGGGCCTGCACCGGGGGCCGCCCCGTCTGTCCGGCCCCAGGCCCAAGGTGGACCGACGCCGGGGGGCGCCTCGGGGGCCGAGACCGCACCCCGAGTGCCTGCTGGGGGGGCAGCTCCGGACGTGCAGTCCCAGGCACCAGGCATCCCGATGCCGGAAGGCGTTGCGGCCCAAGGGCCTGCGCCGGGGGCGGCTCCTGACGCTCGGATCTCGGAGCCTTCGTCGCCCGCCGCCCAGACGGCCCGCCCCGGATCTCCGCCCCCTGCCGAGGGGGAACTGGAGGAGGTTCTGGGTAGGCCGCTCCTGCCCCTGCCCCAGCCGGGTGGAGCCCCTCTCCCTCGCGTGCTGCGTCGGGCGCGCCAGGCCCTGGACGACGCCCAGGAAGCGCTCCAGCTGGAGTGGACGCGGCTGCAGCAGGAGCGCGAGGGTCTGGACGGCTGGCGGGCCCGTCTGGGGGAGCAGATCGAAGCCGCCACCGCCCAGCACACCCGAACCCGTGCGGAGCTTTCCACTGCCCGCACAGAGCTCGATGCCGACCGCGAGGCCTTCCATGAGGACCTGCAGAGGCTCATTGGCCGAGAGCGCGCGGTTGGGGTCCGCGAGAAACAGGCTGAGGTGGGCGAGGCGCGGCTGAGGCTCGATCAGGCGAAGCTGGAGTCCGCGTGGAAAGGCGTGGAGCAGCGCCGGCTAGAGCTGGTGGAGGTGTCCGAGCGGCAGGCTGCTGTCAACGCTGAGCTCGACAAGATGAAGCTGAGGCTTGTCGAGCGCGAGGCAGCAGTTGCGGCCCGTGAGGACTCCGTTGCTCAGCGCGAGGCGTCGGCCAAGGCTCTCAGGGACTCCGCTGTTCGCCAGGCTGCCACGCTCAAGGTCTGTGAGGACTGGGTGAGGTCCCGGGAGGCAGAGCTGGTGAACCAGGAGAAGGAGCTGCAGGTTGAGCGGGCCGCCCTGGAGCAGCTGAAGCAGGGTGCTGCCCTGCAGGCGGCGGCAGAGGACCGGGAGCAGATGCGCGTCGGCCTTCAACGCATCGCCGACTGGGCCGGGGAGGCGAGTTCGGCTCTGTTACCGCTCGGACTGAGTCCGATCCGGGTGACAGAGCCACCGTCCACTATTGCGGACGCCTTCCCCATCCTTGACTCCGCGGTGGAGCGGCTCCGGCGCCTGGACTCCACGCTCGGGGAGCGCCTTGAAGCTGAGGGCCGCGAGCTGTGCCGCCTCGTGGTGGAGCACCTCCTGGTCTGCTTCCGGAGCCACGACCCGCCATTTCCTTGGACCCGGTCATTGTTGGTCCGGTGGAGGAAGCGGAGGCCGCCGCCCGAGATAGCGTGCAGGAGGCGGTGGAGGTCGTTGCCGCCCGGTTCCAGCGGACCCCTGCAGACGAGGACCCGGATGCACCAGGGACAGGAGCCTCCCCAGCGGCGTAGGGCAACAGCTTTTGCTGTTTTGTTTTGTTTTTTTGTTTTACTTACACAAGGCTATGTAAAACATTAGTATGGACAAGTAATATAAGAATGGTAGTTGCGACTTATCTCCATTTACTCCCAGCTGCATGCTGGTGTGTTGTTACCTGACCCCCTGGCCTCCTGGTAGGTAGGCTCTAAGTTTTGAGGCTGGCTACCACTGAGTCAGAGGCCAGACCTGCATGCAACTCACGGCAAACGTCAGTGTCGCACCTACGGGACCTACTCTGAGTTTGCCTTTTCCGCTATTCGAGGTCCGGAGCGTTTGCCGTCCGGGCCAGGGGCCAGGATGTCTGTTCGCGGAATAGCAGGGTGTGTGAGTTAAGGGTACGGAACCAGGCAAAACTGCGACGTAGCCCTGGACCATCCTTAGTCTAGAACATCTTAGCCTTGGTCCGGTCCTGCAGCCGTTCGGACCTCTCTTAGCGAAACAAAGGTAACCGCGCTGCCTCGAAGTCCTTGGAGTCGCAGCCGGACCTTGCTGCTGAGGTTAGGGGGTGTGCCATTAGCTTAGGAGGTGGTCCGGAGCACTAAGTGCGCTGTTCCTGATACTGGGGGGAACTCACGGCGTGGTAGGGAGTGTTCAGTGCTTAGGGTATGAGACCAGGCTAAGCAGCTGACAGCTCCGTGCTACCAAGGCGAGCCCCTTTTCTCTGGACCTGGCACCCAGTATTCCGGACCTCCTTCCCAGCCTCTGTGCTAACCATTTCACACTCAAGCTGCTAAGTCCTGCTGGTTCCAAGGAGATTTTTGGCAAGAGTAGGATTCCACGCAGGGGTTAGGAAAAATTGAAAAGATGGTAGTTGAGTAAGCAGTAGGGTAATCAGCGGAGACAACGATTTTAGGGCTAAACTCTTTCTCTAATCAAGCGGTACAGGGTGTCATGTGATGTCAGCCAGAGGTCGGGATTACAAGGGCGGACCTTCACCGCTCTGGTCCACATGGTGGTCCTATTTAGCTTACAAAAGGAAAGAGGGTCGCCCTGAATCTCTTGCCTACGGATAAAACTTACGGAGGTGTTCTATATTCCACGGGTTCGGCAGCGGAACTCCTTCCTCCGTAGCGAGGCGAACGCAACCGGGGCGACTAACTTCTGTCACCTTGAAGGGGCCTTCCCAGCTAGGGGAGAGTTTGTTGCGCCCTTCTCGGTTCAAGATGCGCCTCAGGACCAGGTCTCCAGGTTGGAGTACCCTGCCCCGCACGGTTCGCTCATGATAGCGTTTGAGCGATTGGTTGTACCGTGCGTTCCGGATTGCAGCCTGCCATCTTTGCTCCTCGACGAGATCGACGTCGTCGCGCCTAGCCTGTTCCTGCAAAGATTCATCAAAAGCTTGGACCCGTGGGGAGCCCAAGAGTATTTCTGGTGGGAGGCATGCCTCGGCCCCGTATACCAGGAAGAATGGGGTTTCCCCGGTTGCTCGGCTGGGTGTGGTCCGGTTCCCCCACAGCACGCAGGGGAGCTCATCAACCCATTTCGCACCGTGCTTCTCCAAGCAGTTGAAGGTGCGGGTTTTGAGCCCCTTGAGGATTTCCGCGTTAGCTCTTTCGACCTGTCCATTGCTCCTAGGATGTGCTACAGACGCGAAGCATAACTGGATGCCAATGCCGTCGCAGTAGTCCTGGAAGACCCGGCTCCTGAACTGGGTCCCGTTGTCCGTTATGATACGGCTGGGGACGCCGAACCGGCACACAATGGACTTAAGGAAAGCTGTTGCAGTTCCTTGGGTGATGCTTACTACTGGGGTTACCTCAGGCCATTTTGTGAATTTGTCAATGGCGACGTAGAGGTACCGGTACCCACCGACAGCTCTAGGGAAAGGTCCCAGGATGTCCACCCCCCATACCGCGAAGGGCCAAGAGGGTGGAATCATCTGCAGAGACTGAGCCGGTGTGTGTATCTGCTTTGCGTGGAACTGACACGCCTTGCAGGACCTTACTAGCTCAGCTGCATCCTGGAGCGCTGTCGGCCAGTAAAAGCCATGCCGAAAGGCTTTACCGACCAGCGTACGGGACCCTGAATGATTCCCGCACTCGCCTCCATGGATCTCCACGAGTAAATCGCGGCCCTCCTCCCGGGTTATGCATCGCATGAGGATGCCATTGGCGCCACGCCTGTAGAGATCCCCTTCTACTAGCGTGTAGCGTTTAGCCAATCGCACTATGCGCTCAGCAGACACACGTTCTTCGGAAAGGATTTTGTCCTTCAGGTAGTCCCGGATCTCGGAGATCCGTGCATCGGGACTGCCCTGAGCCATTGGATGTGTCCCTGATGACATGCCGGGGTCATCAGTCCACACGATCCTTGGTGGGCTCCAGAGATGGAGGACCACCGGGACTGCTAGCTTCGAGGTGCTAGTTCTGCCCCCTTCGCCCAGTTCGGCTGGCTGGGCGGTTGGTCTCAGCAGCTGTCTTTTGAAGACGCCCTCGGGTACTGGGCCCCGAGTCGATGCCCTCGCGGAGAGGTCATCTGCCACTGAGTTGAGGTTCCTGGGAACGTGCTGCAGTTCCAGGACCTCGAAGTCCTTCTCGAGCTCCCTCACTCGCATGAGGTATGCTGCGAGCTGGGGGTTATTGCAGCAGCACTCCCCCCGGACCTGTCTGATCACTAACTGGGAATCCCCCTTAACCAGGAGCTGCTTGATTCCTAGTGACTGGGCGATCATGAGCCCGAAGATCAAGCCTTCGTATTCCGCCATGTTGTTAGTGGCTTTGAATTCAAAGCATACTATGTACTTTACTTGATCCCCGTTCGGGTCCATGAGGACCACTCCTGCTCCAGACCCTTTTTCGCGGGCGGACCCGTCGAAGAAGAGGGTCCAGTGCGGCTCGGTGAAAACCCGGACGGTCCTGTCTGGCCGGGAAGGTTCCGCCTCGGCTTGCGGACCTCCAGATTCCGTGGTGGTGGGAGTCCACTCTGCGATAAAGTCGGCCAAGACCTGGCTCTTGGTAGCGCTGCGGGGCTGGAAGTCGAGTTGGAACTCTGCCAGCTCCGCGGCCCATTTGGCAATATTCCCAGTGGCGTTAGAATTGCGCAGGATTGCTCTTAACGGGTAAGAGGTCACCACGACAACCTTATGCGCCTGGAAATAATGGCGCAACTTTCTGGAAGCAATAAGTAACGCGTAGGCGAACTTGTGAGCTTCCAGATATCTGGCCTTTGCCCCGTGGAGGACCTCACTGACGTAATATACTGGCTTCTGGGTGGTCCGGACCTTAGTGGTAGGTCGAGGCCACCTCCCCCTGCCAGGCTGGCCCCCTGGGCGGCTTGGCCTCCAGCTTCTGGCGGCTCACTGCCTTGGCAGGGCAGCGTGCCTACCGGACCTCCGGTATTGGGACCGGCTGCAGCTCCTGTGGTGGGCGGACCACCACCTTCCACTTGGGGGACCCTGGTGTCTCCCTCGTGGGAATGGGCTGGTTGCTCGGCGACCAAGACCATGCTTACTACCTCGGATGTCGCCGCGAGGTAGAGAAACAGGGTCTCACCAGACTCTGGCGCCACTAAAACGGGCAGAGTAGTGAGATGCTGCTTCAACTCCTGGAAGGCTTGTTCAGCCTCTTCGGTCCATATGAATGGTCCGGACTTCCTCAAAAGCTTGAAGAAGGGCAGGGCTCTCTCAGCTAGCTTTGAGATAAACCGGCTGAGGGCTGCCAAGGATAGCCTCGATTGCCCTGATCTTGGTTGGGTTTGCCTCTATGCCGCGATGTGACACTAGGAAACCTAACAGCTTACCAGCCGAGACGCCAAAGACGCATTTCTCGGGGTTCAGCTTCGTGCGTGTTGTGCGCAACCTGTCGAAAACAAGGGTCAGGTCTTCCATCAAGGTCGACCCTACCCTGGTCTTGACAACAATGTCATCGACATAGACCTCTACTATGTTTCTGATCAGGTCATGGAACGTGAAATTCATGGCACGCAGAAACGTAGGTAAAGCATTCCTCAGACCATATGGCATTACAACGTAACAATACAACCCATCTACTGTTACGAAGGCTGTATGTCTCTTATCCTCCTCATCCATCTGGATCTGATGAAACCCAGAGTACGCATCCAAAAAAGACAAAAGTTCACACCCGGAGGTGGAATCTACTATCTGGTCTATGCGTGGGAGGGGATAAGGGTCTGGAGGACATACTTTGTTGAGGCTGGTGTAGTCGATACACATCCGAAGCTTCCCGTTCGCCTTGGGGACGACCACCGGGTTGACCAGCCACTCGGGGTGATGGACCTCCTCGATGAAGCCCGCGTCCAGGAGCTTCCGGACCTCCTGTCGGATGAAGTCCTGGCGCTCCACGGACTGCCTCCGTGGCTTTTGCCGCACCGGTTTGGCGTCCGGGCTGATCTTCAGACGGTGCTCAATCAGTTCCCTAGGGATCCCAGGCATCTGCGACGGTTCCCAGGCGAACACGTCCACATTTGCCTAGAGGAAAGCAATGAGCACGTCTCCCTATTTCTCTCCCAGGTTCCCTGCGATGCGGGTGGTCTGGGAGGTTTCCGCCCCGATCTGGATGGTCTTGACTGGCACGTCCTCTGGATCGGAAGGACGTACCTTGGGCACCTTTGGTTCCTTAACAGGAACCTTGGCCCGAGAGGTCGAGGGGTTGTCCCCCGCAGGGTTCGCTGCGTCAGTAGCGAGAGCATGGAGCTTCTCTACCGCGGCGACGGCTGCGTGGCGGTCTCCCGGCACGGTGAGAACACCCGCCGGGGACGGCATCTTCACGACCAAGTACCCGTAATGGGCAACGGCCATGAAGCGGTAAAGTGCCGGTCTGCCAATGATGGCGTTGAACGGTAGGTTGACTTCCGTGACATCGAACTGGACGTTCTCTGTGCGGAATTTCTCCGGGGTCCCGAAGGTGACCGGCAGGTCGATCTTCCCTTTCGGGTAGATCGGCACTGGACCCACGCCGGAGAATGGGCGCGTCGGAGCCAGGTGTGACTCCGGAATCTGCAGCTGTTTGAAGGCTGCGTGGCTGATGATGTTGAGGGCGGCTCCGCCGTCGATCAACACGTGGTGGAGCCGTATGTTGGCGACCACTGGCGACGTGATGATCGGCAGCACGCCAGCCCTAGCCATGTTCTCCGGGCAGTCGGCCGGCCCGAAGGAGATGGTGGTGTCTCTCCACTTGTGGTGTGGAGCCACCCCTGGGACGCTCGGCCTGACCGAGAGGACTTCTCGGCGCAGGGCCTTCACGTCTCGTCGGGAGGAGACCTCCCAGCTTCCGCCGTACATGACGTACAGCCTCTTGCGACGTTCGTTGTCGCTAGATTTGGAGCTGGAGTGGCCTAGAGCGTAGACGCTCTTGAGCTCCCGCTCCGGGGGCTGGTAGCCCATCTCCTTGCCTCCAGCGGCAGGCCAGCCATCGCTGGTAGCCTTCCCCTTGCTAGGGCGCTGGCGTGGGGGCGAGTCATCCTTGGCCGGACGCTCGCGGCGCTCACTGAGACGCCGTTGCACGAGCTTCTGTATCTCGCGACAATCGGCGGCGTTGTGACCGCTGTTGGGGTGAACAGGGCATGAGCCGCCACTGTTCCGCGCCTGTTGCCTCGGGCGCTTGCCGCCGGTGTCGCGGCCTCCAGGTGCTGCCACGACGACAGGGGCCCCTTCCAGGAACCTCTCAGGGCGTCGGCCCTTCTTCTTTTTCTTGCCGCCCTCTCGGGCAGCACCGGCAGAGGCGCCTGGCTGGGCAGTCCTGTCATGCTGTGGGGAGTGCCATGCACGCCCCTCTGCGGCCCTAGCGCACTTGTCCGCCAGCGCGTACAGGGTGGCGACGTCCTATACTTGGCGGGTCGCCAGTTTCTCCAGCATCTTCTCATCACGGACGCCTTGCCGGAAGGCTGTGATGATGGACGCATCGGAGATGCGAGGTATTGTCCCTCGCACCTTGGCAAAGTGAGCGATGAATGCTCGGAGGGATTCCCCAGGCTCCTGACGTACTGCATGGAGGTGGGCCTCCACACCGTACTGCTGGCATGCACTCGCGAAGTTCGCCAGGAACAGAGTGCAGAGCTCCTCCCAGGATCGGATTGACCCGGGGGAGAGGTTCATGAGCCAAGTCCGGGCCGGCCCAGACAAGGCGACATGGAAGTATGACGCCATAACGGCGTCGTCTCCGCCAGCCGCTGTGATAGCGGTGACGTACACCTGCAGGAATTCCGACGGGTTGGTATTCCCGTCGTATTTTTCCGGCAGGTGCGGCCGGAACTTCTGCCGCCAACGTGCGGAGCGGAGACTGTCCGCGAGCGCGGCGCAGCCAACTCCAGCCGATACGACCCCCGGTAGCGCTTGTACGCCAACTGGGGGTTGCACGTAAGCCGGGGGCTTAGGTGCTGCAGCGGCGAACGCAGCGCCAAGGTTCTTGCCCTTGGCGGCGTTTGGCTGCACCCGTGGTTGCTCCACGGTGGTGGGGGTGCCCGCTCGCCGGCGGTTGAGCTCAGCTCGCAGGTCTTCTGTCTGCGCGCTCCTCACCGAGGGGGAGCGCGCGGATGTTGCCGCATCGTGCTGCCTGCGGCGGTTCGACCTCCCCCCACTGCTGGGAGGGGGTCGCGATCCAGTCCTAGCTGGGCCAGGGGTGACCTCAGCTAGGTGGATCAGGCGATCCACATCGCTTCGCCACTGCGCCAGGGCGCTAGGAGAGGCTATCGGCCCCGGGGGGTTACGAAGCAGCTCCCTGGCTGCGGCGAGCGGGCCGCTGGCAGCAGCGGGGTTCGCCGTGGCGGCGTTTGCCGCTACAGCGCTCGCTACTGCAGTGTTCGCAGCAGCGGCGCCCCCCGTGGGGCGTCGAGGGACCCGCGGCGTCCGCGCCGCGCCCTCAGAATGGTGGGGGGAGGCCTGCGACCCAGTCGAGGCCACCTCCTCGGATGCGGCTGCATCCTCATGAATGTCGCGGATGCGAACCATCATGCCGTGAGGGATGATGCTAACTGATGCCTTCCCCCCTACCTGGCGCGCCAAATGTCGGAGCGAGCGTGGTCCTGGTCGGGTGGCGGAACGCACCCGGCCGAGATCCTAAGTACTAAGAGTAGTTAGGGGGAGCGATCGTTGTTAGCTGGTCGATGGTGGCACGATGGTGACGAGAGGGTTTAGAGTGGTTCGGGCCGCCGGAGCGTAATACCCTACGTCCACTGTGGGTGTGTTCTTGTATTTCTGTCTGTAGGAGAAGACAGTGAAGACTGTGTGCTTGTGCCTTGTGGGTTTTCAGAGGAGCCTCTGAGCCTGTGGGTTGAGTCTGTGTGGTCTGAGGAAGACTGCCCCCTTGTGTTGCGTATGCCTCCCCTTTTATAGCCCAAGGGGGGCACGTACATGGTGGCCAGGCCCCGACAGGTGGTCCCGGCCCATTTTCTCTATGCTACAGCTCTATCCTGTGCCTAATGTCCAACGCTCCCATGCTTTGCGCCTGTACCACTGACGCGACCTGGTATGGCCTGGAGATCCGCCATGTTGTCCTGCCGTCTGGATACGGCGCCGCGCCGTCCTGCCTTACGCCGTCCTGTCCCATCGGCTGCTAAACCCGCTGAGAGGCTTCAGAGGCCGAGGGGCAGGCGACGCGCACGCGTAACAGGACGGGGCGCTCGTAGTAGCGTTGTAGCGCCGCTACCTAGTATTAGGCTGAGCACGGTCGCCGCGCGTGGCGCGGCTCATGATGAATACAGCGTACTTGTTTACTCAATATAGACCCCAGCGTAGCCGGGGAAATCAACTGTAGTGCCCTGCTATCGCCGTCGCGCCTCGGTAAGGCGCGCCCCTTTGCTTCGCCGCCGTCGCCTGCCAGCGGCGATGGGGGCACGCTCGTCTGACAGCGGCGGTGTCAGCGTGCTACGGGCGCACGCCCGCCTGCCAGCGGCGGCGTCGGCGGGCAACGGGGGCACGCCCGTCTGACAGCGGCGGTATCAGCGGCATCGGGGCGTGCCCGCCTGACAGCGGCGGTGTCAGCGGCAACGGGCACGCCCACCTGCCCGCAATAAATGCAGTAGGTGGGCGAGGCGCCCGCCTGAAGGCCCCGCCACGCGCCCTGTGGGCACGTGGCAGCGCGAGACCTTCCTGTGCCCTGTGGGCACGTGGCGGCCCCGGACCACCGAAGGCGCGGGCCCCGGACCTCCGAGAGGTCCGGACCTCACCTTCCCCTGAGGGACTCCTCGCGTGGTCGGGGGAGGCTCGGACCTCGCTGAAGGAGGTCCGGGGCCTCCCCTGTGGGTCGGGTGCGCGGCCCAGCTTTTATAAGGAGTAGGCCGGGCCCACCTGTACGCGGTCTTAGGCCCTCTTTGTACTTGCAGTACTTACCCTCCTTGGTGATCTTTGTCTAGTGTAAGCGGGTACCCGGTTAGCTGGGTACCGACGGGTACATGGAGCCGACATGTCAGCGCGTAAATTCATTTTTTGTTCTCTCTCAATGACGTGTGGGTCCCACTTATCATCCTTCTCAATGGCCTTTCCCTCTCTCTTCTGTCGTAGCCACCGCGCCGCCCCAGACCGCCAGTAGAACCACCTTAAAAACTACCTTCAACAGTGCTTGGGGTTGTAAATCGGACTTTTTTGCTAGTTTCAAGCGTGCATATTACCCGGTTTGGTAGCACGAGGTTGAAAATCGGACGTCTTAGCCAGTTTGAGTTGTAAACTGGACTTATCCCAAAAAAATGAGATAATTAGAAGTGCTATGGTGAACGTCCTGTCTGGGTGTACTCCCTCCGATTATTAATAAATGGTTGCACTAAAAACTCATGCTACAATATTAATGATCAGAGGGGAGTGCATAATATTTTTGAACTTGACTGTCAATTTCAAGCTGAATTTCCAGTATATGTCAATAATCATATGTAAGCTGAATTAGGCTATCACCAACCATTGTCTAAAAATCTTGCCTATCTACTGTTTTTCTACTATTTCAACTATCTCTCTCTGTCTACAGTAGCGCTATAGTGTCAAACAGTGTATAGACAGTCCTTCGGGCAACCCCCATTGGGGATGGTCTTACCGAGTTAATATTTTTGAACTTGACTGTTAATATTATTGGGTTTTGTATAGAAAGACGAGTTGAAGATCTTGCATGTTACTACCTAAAATGGCTACATTTTGTCAGTGGAATGGTAGGAGGATATGTGTGTGACCAGTCTGGTTCATGGACGACGCGCTACTGATTGATCAGTCTCAACGTCCCAATTATGGCATCTTTTAAATTACACGGGCCGCTTATCGTCCGACCAGTTTTGAACCAACAAGGAATTCAAACTATGTTCTATCGTCCCACCTAGCTAGCTGTGTCAATAAACTTAAGGTTTTCTTGTGGAATATAAAGTTCAAGTTCATCCAACATAAAAAGTTAATTATTTTCATGATTTTAAGTTAGTAAATAGGGCCCCAGTAAATAGCTAGTACTATACTATATGAAGCCAAGTCATGCATGGCTGCTGGTGAGCACATATATTATATTTCGCGATGCACGTGTTAAACCAAGCATTTTGGGGCAGGACGGGGGGATTGGGTAACTCAATTTCGACACGGTGTTATTCAATTCCAAGTATCCATGTGTTCTCCGTTTCCATGTGAACGACAAAAATAATTCACAGATCCAACAAAGCTGGGTGGACCAAAGAAAAAGTTCGTGCCAACCTTTTTGAGAACGTTCCTACGGATTTAGCTTCTAAATTACCTACCTCCGGAAATCTGAAATCGAGGTCCCAAAAGCTGGATATTGGAGAAATGGAAAACTCAATGGCGTGCAGATTAATTGCAGGAAGTTCTCCTTATTCATCAATCATATTTTACACCAATGTGCAGCATTACATCGTACTCCATCCGTCTCAATTTATATGTCGTTTGACTTTTTGATACTTTGCTCGTTTTATTCAAAAAATTTGAAATTATCATTTGTTCTTATTATGATTTAGTTTAGCATATAATATACTTTAGCTATGAATTAAATTTTTTCTATATTTACGCAAATATTTTGAATCAAACGAGCTGGTCAAATTTAGTGTCAAAAAAATCAAACGGCTTATAAATTAGAAAGGGGGAGTACATCATATTGACACACACACACGTGCCAGAGCCAAAGAAAAATATCTGGACACAACTTTTTTAATCAAAAATTCTCAAGGAGTGATAAATAACTGTGTATAGACATAAGGCCACAAGGGTTACCTGATTTGATTTTGTAGCATTTATTTTGTGTGTGGTCGACGCAACTACTATGGGGAGCTATATTGCAGATAATAAACAAATATGAAAGATTTCATAGTTTAATTCGGATAGTTTAGATGCTAAATATGAAAGATTGCAATTACAATCTCAAATCTATCCACATTATATATCTCATTTCTGTACTTACATGTTTATTCGTCCACGTACTGTATATGCTGGTCGAGTGATTAGTTATTGAAGACAACAATTACATGCGTGTTTACATATCTGATCAGGCACATTAATTTCGTGTCGAGGTGAGAATTAAGCGCCAATGTGCGATTAACTGAGAGCTGCCTGAGTGCCTGCTGCTCTACTAGTTGAGTCGAGGTTGCTCTTGCGTAGCCTGCGCTCATCGGAGAGTATCCTGGCGAAGCGCGCCAGGGCCTCCGCGTTGGTGCCCTCGCCGTCGACGGGCTCGTACACGCCCGTGTCGATGTTGACTCTGGCCACCCGCTTCTTGAGCAGGTCGTTGCCGATGCCTATGAGCGCCTCCATGTTCTCCTCGGTGGCGATGTCCACCGACGACGTGTCTCCGGTCAAGTCATCGTCCTGGATGCGCAGGTAGTTCTTCTCGCAGTTGAGCGCCTCGAAGAGCACGGCGGCGTGGATGTCGACCATGTCGGAGCTGGCGTGGGAGAAGATGTCGATGATGGGGTTGAAGCCGCCGTGGTAGAGCCACTGCACGAGCCCCCACTTGGCGCACTGCGGCGCGGTGTACTTCTCGGCCTGCTTGGCGGACCCCGTGCCGACGGAGATGACGAGGTAGTGGCGGTAGTCGGAGGAGGACCGCTCGGCGTCGAAGTCCGGGTTGCAGCGGAGCACCTCCTTGGTGAGCATGGAGATGGCCACCATGGTGGGGTTGTTGGCTGCGACGCCGCCGTCCACGAGGTGGAACTCGCGGGTCTCGCCGCGGCCGTGGTCGGTGGTCGTGAAGAAGTGCGCCGGGAAGTAGGTGGGCGCGGCGGAGGTGCTGATGCAGATGTCGGAGAGGTGCGCGTTCTTGAGCAGCTTGCTCTTGGCCTCGTAAGTCGAGAAGATGACGGGCTGCAGCGACCGCACGTCGAACGCCGGCACGATCACGTTGGTCACCGTGTCCGCCACCCGCACGTCGTGCGTCATGCTCTTGATCTTGTCGTGCAGGAACACGCCGTCGTACTTGGGGCCCCTCATCGTGCCGAACAGATTCGCCACCGGCGTCAGGAACCACGCCCTGCACGGTACCACCACCACCATCGTCGTCATCGCACAGATTCTTTAATCGGCTAGGAGGAGACGTGACAGGGAACAAGTGCGTGAATGTGACAGCCACCACACATGAAGAACTGAACCATAGAATATAGATCGATCGTACTTTCTCTGTGGGAAGATCTTGGGGCCGTTCTCGAGGTAGAAGGTGGTGAGGTCCTTGGCAGCGAACAGCGGCCGGTTCTTCTCGTCCGGCGCCGCCAGCATGGACGTGAGCAGGGCGCCGGTGCTCGTCCCGGCGATCACGTCGAAGTAGTCGGCGATACGAGCGTCCGGGCCGTCCAGCTCCTGCGATGGAAGTACGTATACAGCAACCAATCAGCCTTTCATGTACAGAATGGCCGGCCACCGCGCGCCGGTGAACAAACAAAACCACCTGCAGCATGCACGTACGGTACTACCTGGAGCTTGGCCTCGAGGTAGGCGATGATGGTCGCCGGGATGAGACCGCGGATGCCGCCGCCATCGATGCTCAGGATCGTGACGAGCTTCCCCGTCGACGGCGGCGGCTGTGGCACGGTGGCGTCCTTGTTTGCCTGGCCGCTGCTCGCCATATGTCTACCTAACAAATTTGGTCTCCCGTTGGAGTGAACTGGAAAAGCAGGCTTCTTGGAGATGAAGGAAGCAGAGCATCGAAGGAGAGAAGCACTTCTGTACATCGGCTTCTTGGATCTTGTGCTCTAGATCGATCTCAATGCCCCCTCTGGCCAGACGGCAGATATATATATACACTCATTATTACTGAGATGCTCAGAACAGTGTATATATACTGTAAATGAAAATGATAAGGTTTGGCTGAGCTGTTGCGGCAAGGCTCGCCATCCATCCATCCATCCCAGTCAGACTAGACGCCGGTCAGCGATGCGATGGGATCTTTTCTCTTCCCTCGCTTTTTTTATGGTTCACGTTTCATATATATGCAGTTCATGCTCCTATATTGCCCGGATGAAAATGGTCCAACTTCTACAGATTATGATGATTGCTTGTGATGTGGACGATGGACATCTTACCATAAAGTTAGGCAGCTCGAGAGATGGACCATCAGCCTGCAACGTACCCAAATTGAAATCGCTGGATCGAAGCTCAGTTGCCATCGTCATGGTACGCACAAAACCTTTGTTAGGTTTTCATTGTCGCCCTGCATATATATCACTGCTTATTTTTACATACATCCCCACACTTATTACACTAGATAAGCAATATCTACAGGCTGGCTTAAGAACCCAGATCAAGCGAGACTGTGCCATTAACAATCTTGCCACATGTTGACTGTGCCATTAACAATCTTGCCACATGGACAGCGTGGATATATATCGGAAAGATGCTCTAGATTCTCTATTCAGGTCTTCAGGGCACTACTGCTGCTTGCTAGCATCCGTGATTCTTAGAAAACAACTTAATTCTATTAAATGGTTATGGAAAGGAGCTTTGGCTGTTAATACCCCCACCTTAGAATCTAATAGAAAACAACTTAATTATATTAAATGGTTATGGAAAGGAGCTTTGGCGTTAATACCCTCATCTTAGAATCTAATAGTGATTTTGCCTTTACTTTTTAAACTTTGTGAATTTACCTTTACATTTTCAAATCGAAGATATAGTTTACCCCTATTCAGTTAACACTATCGATTCCGGTGCCGAAACACCATCATGCCCATACGATTTTGCCTCTAATTTTTGTCATGGATTATGATAATACCTCTATTCGAGCCTCCGCCGCCGGATCACGCCCAGGTTGCTGTGACGTCGCCATCGGGTCTCCCCATGGCGCATCGCACGTAGGCCACGCCGCACCCAGGTTTTCACCGGTATGACTCCAGTGAGTTATGGGTGAAAGGAGAAGGAGCATTCGAGTCTACTCCCTGTTTCGAAAAGTTTTTCTATTTGTTTTAAATGGTTTAGTCCAGTTGCATATAACATGGCTAGAAATAGGGGTAAACGGAGTCTTCGTTTTCAAATCAGAGAGGTAAAATCACAAAGTTTTAAAAACGGGGGTAAAAACACGATTTGAGTTGCTAGTAGAGGTATAACCACCAATCTCCTTTATGGAAATGGCTATCATAAAGGTATTTTCCTTTTGTAGATAATGATAAAGGTATTTTCCTGGCTCTTACTGAAAGATCGCCTTAGCACCACAATGTCAGCTAGGAAGAAAATGGAGTTGGCAAATTTTTTTAACGAAACCATGCATGGCAGGTTTTACTCCGCCTGAACTTTTGTATTAATGTAACCAAGCACTAGGAGTACAGGCACCATACAAGTTTGCAGGCTATGATTCTGTTTATCTATTATGTGTCCTCATCATATTGAAGATTCGGTACAACATTTGTTTCTCTATTGTGATTTTTGCACAAAAATATTGGTTATTTTAAATATGCAAATTCTAGTACATTAGTATGTCAATCCGTGAAAAGCACGGGTCAGTACATATAAATTTGAGATCCACAATTAATCAAGATTGCTATTATTCAATATCTCTCATATGTTATATATGCACAATTTTTTATCTTGTCTACATATAAGAGACTTTAGGTAGTTAACATTTATATTTTATAAAAGCATATATAGTGGGTAATTTATATGCAAATTTGAGAGGTCACTTTAAATTATCTTATACAATGGTACATTAGGTAATTTATTTGTAAATTTAGGGATACTTTAATTCATATTCCATAATGTCACAGAAAATTAATTTATGTGCAAATTTTGATATTACTTTAGTTTATCTTTCACAATGGTATGGCGGGTAATTCATATGCAAATTTAGTGGTTACTTTAATTAATCTTTTATAATGGGATGACATGTAATTTATATGTAGATTTAAGGGGTTATTTTAATTGATCTTTCATAATGGTATAGTAGGTAATTTAAATGTAAATTAGTAGTTACTTTAATTGATCTTTCATAATGGTATGATGGGTGATTTATATGCAAATTTAATGAGTTATTTTAATTAATATTTTATAATGGCATGTTGCGTAATTTATATGTAAATTTAGAGGGTTACTTTAATATATTTTTATAATGGCATGATGGATAATTTTTTGAATAATATAAAAGTTATTAAAGACTACATGTCTGGTGGCCAAATGTTTCTGATTTTTGTGTGCACTTTCTAGATTTATCTTTTTTCTAGCACGCTTTGTAATTTATGTTTTTTAACCTCTAATTAGTAATAGTAAGATTGAACTTCCTTAGACATTCCGGAGAGCTTCAGTGATCAACTTTCAGTGTCTTTATTTTGTTATGGTGATGAGAATATGCATAATGTGAAATAATATAATACGTAGCATATTTTCAGCCATCTGTGGCAATACATAGAATTACTTTTAGCTATACTTTTGCCTTGGTTATCCATAGAGGAAAAGAAAATATTTTCCCTTGATAGCGCATTGGCAAGACAGTTTCATGCAAACTTTTATAGCAACTTAATCTAGAAATAAAAACCGTTGTAAGCAGCGCCCGAGGTTTGCGTAAGGAGACTTTGGCCTAGGTAGCGTAGAGATCATTCTAGAAGTAAAAGCGTCGTCACCGTCTCCAGCGGGATGTCTGTCCATCTTTGCCTATCACTATTCCAACAATCTACTACTCTGTCTTCAGTAGCGCTACCGTGTCGTTTTGTACTGTAGACAGTCCATATATCCATCCCACTTAGACCATCCCCAACCATTGCCTATAAATCTTGCCTATTCACTATTTCCACTGCCTTTCTATCTGCCTACAGTAGCGCTACAGTGTCGAATTGTACTATAGTCAGCCTTTTAGGCAACGCCATTGAGGATAATCTTAAGATGGTCTCAATGAATGCAGCATCACAATAGGAGCATTGGATTTACAGCAGGTTGCTTGTCAAAACGAGCTTAATTGCCATCGCATTCAGAAAAAAAAGCGCTTAACCTGCACATGTCAATTGGCATTGCTAGTTGAAGACACTAATTCGTATTTGTTAAATTAATATATACTATTTTTTAGTTTTAACCGGACATATATTTGTCGTGAGGCCACATATATGGACATGGCACTAATTCGTATTTGTTAAATTAATATATACTATTTTTTAGTTTTAACAGGACATATATTTGTCGTGAGGCCACATATATGGACTGCATGTGCACGCTCACAATAGAAAATGTTCGTGCATATATACCCTTAGAACTCCAGCAGTCCAGCTCAACGTTTTTGTCGCACACCCGGGGATCGGGGGATAGAAGTCATTACTGATGCTATGTACGTCTAATTTGATCATTAGTTAAATGTGCCTGACAGCCTGAGGATGCATGGGCAGCCTAATCAACTTTGGCACATCCACCTATATCTTCGAATAATCTATCATGAGCATTGGCTGATGTAACTTGAAAGTGACTACTGATGATAGAGCGAGGTACAGAAGCACATGGCCTGCTGGACCAGTTGACCCTGCAGCGGATTGCCCATCCAACCACCTTCACTCCGTCCACGTGCTACGGTATCGTTTGTACTATAGACAATCTATATATATTATGATCGGTTAAAGACAGTCATATGCAGTACATTTAGACTATCTCCAGCATAGCGTATATCCTATTGTTTATTTTAAATTTTACTCTGTTTACAGTATAGGTATAATGTCGTTTTTTTATTACAAGTAGTTATAAAAAAGATTAGCTAGACCAGTTAGCTGGCTTGCGGTGCCCTATTGAGTTGATCATCGTTTGCGCTAAATGTCACAAATAGCTAGCGAGTTATTATCAGTGCAACAGTAGTACCTCACTATATATGCCTCATGGGTTTTGACTTTTGACCTTGCACCAAGATTAATTATGTTAAGTTCACATGCTATCTGCAAGGAGATTTTCCGAAGATCACATCAGCTGTATCGTTGGATCGGTGCAAACCACCATAGGGTGGCTTTGTTGCTCCAATTTGAGATGTTTCTAGAGATCAAAGTTAGAGCCATAGAGCAGGTCCTTCCATTGAAGAATATTCATTTGTGACGAAATGCCAAATATGTTTATTTCCTAGCTAGTTCTCCAACAACTTGATGGTTAGCGAAGAAATTCAACATAGTTTCAGAGCCAAGACTGAACAACATGATTCAGACAAACAATAATCAATATATCACCTCTAAGCTAATCCCCCATTTTCATAGAGAGAGAGGGGTAGAGACTCTCTCCATACTATGTGCACATCACCATTATACACAGAAGTTTACCATTTAAAGTAACGAAAAAATTGATTTTTTTTCTAACTACCTTAATTACTCATTTCAAACAACTTTGTCCCGCTATCCTAGCTCCGCCCCTCTTTATATATGTCTGCTACGATGAGTCATTGCCACCAACCCTGCAGCGTCGTTTGATGTGTGATCATTTTGTTTGATGTGATCACTGAAAGATGATAGTGACATACGTCCAACCTCCGTCCCCTCCTCCTCCTCCTCCTCCTTGTGATGCTCCAGGCATCTCAAGCGTATTACATTAGAATCATTAGCTAAATTGCATCATTATATGAACATTTCATATTAGGGACATGAGTGGATTAAGTCTTTTGAAGCGAGTTAAAACCCATTTTTCTGCAAACTGCATTTTCATTTTCCCGGCAACCTTAATACTGTGGTGAATTTGATAAAACTATACATACCAAACTTGTAGACAATTTCCTAATGAACAACTTTGGTATTTTGTGTCATGACATGCATAAAGGTTTGAATAGAGTTTTAGGTCATTTTCGGTAAAACTGAGAAATCTGTCCAAATGTGATTTAAATAGAGATTTCAAATTTTTGTGAAACAAAAGTCAACATTTTGAAAAACTTTGTATATCAAAGTTGTAGTTCCTGAGCAACTGAACAACATTGGTATATAACATTTACCATGAAAATGCATAAAAATATGACTTGTAGAATTTTTAATTTGGAAGATTTTATTGGTCAAACTGGGGTCAGCAGGTTAAACTCAATTTAAATCATATTTATACTTGGAATCTGGTATTACTCCTTTTGACAAAGTTGTAGATTATCAAGTTTACAATAACTTTTCTATTTTAAGTTTGGTCTAATTCGGCCTCTAAGATATTCAAAAATGTGAAATTCAGAACTCTGTCATCCTGGTCAAATAGCCATTTTTCTATTTTCGAGTTTTATTTCCCTTTTGTGTGTATGACGCGTGGGACCCACCCGTCAGGCTTTGGACCCGGGTGTGGACGGCTTCAAGTGTGGGCCCCACCAGGCCATCCCACCCGTGCACCCGGTCCATACAAGTCAAGTTTATTTCCTTCCCGCGGCCCCACCTGTCAGCGACCTCTGGTCCATGGACCGAGTCCACGGCGCGCCTCTTTCTTCCTCCTCCCCTCCCCTGCGCCCACGCGGCGGGCGAAGGGCGCCAGCGCGCCACGCCCTGGGCGCCAAGCGCGCCGCGCCCCGGCCACGCGCCGCTCTGCCCGTGCCCCGGCCTGCCGTCTGGTAGGAGCAAGGCGCGGCTCTTCGATCCCGCATGCGCGCCCGCTGTCATCCTAGCGTCCTCTCCGCCACTCTCTCGCCGAGCCTCTCGCTCGCTCCAGAGCCGCGGCCGCCATAGCCGGCGACCTTGAGCTCGCACTCTGCCCTCCTCCCACCTCCCCGACGTGCGCCTCAGCGTCGCCCTGCCCCGAGCCACGTTTTCCCTAAGCCTTCGCCCACCGTCGTCGTCTCTAGCACCCGCCCCTACGCGCCGCCGCCGTTACCATCGGCCCGAGCTCGAGCTCACCGTGGCAGGCCACCCTGGCGCTTCCCCTCGCCTCCTCGACTCCACCGCCAGACTCCCCACCTCGCCGCGCCTCTCACGCGCCCTCCCGCTCCGCCGCTCCCTGCTTCCCCGACCGGATTCCGTGCAACGCGACCCCGAGCGCCGTGCGCCGCCACACCATCAGTTCACCGGCGTTCCTCGCGCGCTCCGGCCTCCCCGTGCGACGCCGCCTTGGGGGAAAGAGACCCCGTCGCCGGGAACACGTTCCGGGACCGACGCGGCTCCAAGTCCCCGCCTCCATGCACCGGCGACGCCGCCAGAACGCGAGGCCGCGCCGTGCCCCCCTCCCTGTCCAGAGGTAGAAGAAGGGGCTGGCAACTTTTAGATCCAGCCCCTCAGCTTCTTGTTTTTATGTTTAAGTCCAGCGAACAGTGGTATGAGTCTTGGAATATTTCGCAAACTAGCCCCTGTAGTTTACAGTTAATAACGAAAAGAACCCTAGATCTGTGGTTTTTTCTCTAAATAATTATTAATTCGGCTGAAAGTTTGAAAATTCATAATAAATAAAATAAAAATCAGAAAAATACAAACCTTATTGCATTGTACTCCTCTTATGTAGATCTACAGAATGGATACGATGTTTGGACATGAAAGGACAGTTTTGCCCCTGTTTCTGTGCATGATTGATAAATCAATATAATTGGGAAAAGTGGACTAAATGATCTCAAAAAATTGCCAATTTTGGTCAGCAGTGTTGTTAGGGTATCTAGGCTCATTGTGATTTTTGGTAGCTCAAGTGCTCACTTTTAAATTACTATTTTACCCCTGCATGTGATTTTAGCATAAAAATAAATAAGGAAAAGGTAACCATATTAAAAATTATGCTCTAAAGGGTTTTACACATTTTATTTGTGCTCCCTGCGGTATAAATAGCTCACGGTTGAAATGGGGTACTGTGCATGTAAGGTTTGACCCTATTTTGAAAATGGTAGGCAAAATGCTTATTTAAGTAAACTTCGGTTGTCTCGCATAAAACGATGTTACCTCGTCACACACCCCACGTTGTTATATGCGATAAGCTAAGTTACCGTAGGTGATGGCTTGTACGATTTCTTAATACTAAACCAGTTTCATCACGAAAATGCATCACTTTAGTCCCTAAATCATGATTCCTTGCATCACACTCGCATCATGAAGCAAAGCATTGCACTAATACATGTTCCGATTACACCATGTCATGCATATAGATCCCGCGAGCGAAGGATATCAGCCGGGCCAACCAATCGTAAAAGAGCACGAGAAGGGGCTGCATCAGGAGCTGGAAGACCAGCAGCAGGAGCCCGACTTCGCTCAGGAAGCAGCTACTAACCCTAGTGAGGAAGGTAGGCAGGACCATAAATTCCCAGCAAATATGATATTGAATGATGTTTAGACATCCGCATTAGGAGTTGTTTGAAAACAATTGCATTAAACTTCTTGGCCGCCCTGGCCTTAGCACCTACAATAGAGTACGTAGGATGAGTATGCCTAGAAATGCTAGGTGCGAGTAGACACGAGTGAATTGGAGTCACTCGTCGTATAGGTGTTTTCAAAGGAAAGGCTTTCAAGATATATGGAAAACTTTAAACATGATTGTGATGGAACTAAATTGAGGCCGGGCGGAGATTTGGCTATATTATGATGAAAAATGATGTGGATGGTTTGGTGGACTCCGCCCGAGTCGTTTAAGGCCCGATTCACTGTTCGCCTGCTGATCGGCATAATATTGCTAGAGTGCTTATCCGGGATAATGGACCGGTGAAAGTCTTACTCGTGCCATCCGAAGAACAGAGACAGGTTCCTACCATTCTTGTTGGAGGGAGTTAGGCCTGGGGGAGCTTGTACTCGAGGGAGGGCTGACTCGGAGCGGCCGTGGTATCGCTCCTAAGGGAGGGCTGACCCGGTGCGGCCGTGGTATCGCTCATGAGAGGGCAAAACCCAGGGGAATGGCGGGATTGAATCGAACTTGGGATGGGACGAGTGGAGATGGGGGCTATATGTGGGAACGCGATGGCTAGCAAGCATATACCCCTGGCATGATAGTTATTCCCGGAAATTAAAAATCGATTCGAATCGCTGATGCTCACCAGGTGTGAGAATGCCAAAGTCACACACGGGCAACGTAGTAACAATCTAATTGTATTTATGACTAAATATGTTTTGTTTTCAATACCACATGTTCGTATTTGTATGTTTACATTCCTGCAAGTTATATTATGATGATGAATATTTTGATGATGTTGATAATTACATGTTAACTTTTAATTACTATAAAAAGAATGGCTAAGGATCAACTGTTAGTTGCCAGCTTTGCGTCAGCCGTAAGCTCTACCATTAAGTCCTACTGAGTAATTAGTACTCAGGGTTTGCCCCCACTTTTTGAGCAGGTACTGATGTCTTTTGGACACTAGCTTGGAGGAGAGCAGTACCGGTGGGCTCGGTGCTTCTCGCCTCATTCTTTATTGCCTGAAGACTCCTTCTTAAAGTATTATGTTTCCGCTGTGAGATTTATTTTGAACAACGCTTCCGCTTTGTAGTTGAATAGGTATTTGACTACCTATATTTGGTTTGTAAGCACTTTAACTTATTTTCTACTATAAACTACCTGTGATGATGTAACTGTTGTGGCTCCATCGAGGGCTGGATGTGTGTGATGTCGGTTCCTCTGGGAAAAGGTAATATCGGGAGTCGTTTTGACTCTTGACGGACGATCGGGTTTAGTTCGGCCTAATCACACTGCAAGCCATGGGTGGCAGGTGTGCTTAGCTCGGATTAAATCGGCGGTTCCGCCACACTCCTCATCCAGATAATTAGTTTTTTAAAAGGAGATAGTTAGGTTTTTAGAGGGAGCATCTACTCTACGTGATTATATCTGGACAATTTATTTTTAACTAAAATCGCCAAATAAAAAAAACAGATGTAGTATTATATTACTAGTTATTGCCAGGTTCTAATTATCCCTGCGAATCGCGACATCAGAGGCATGGCACATCTGCCTGCAGAGCTCTATCATCATGATCATATCATCGACGTAATCGATTCGTTATCCTTTGCATGCATGGGGCACTTGACGACATCAATTCGATCGACGACCAAGATTGCATTCAAATCGCAATTGAGTTTCGAAGCAGGCCGGAATACAGTACGTGTGGACGGAGACATATATGAACAGGGGCCGATATAGGAGGGGGGCTGCAGCCCGGTTACGGCCCAACAAATATAGGATACTTTATGTACTCCCTCTGTTCCTTTTTATTTGACGCAGTTGATTTTTTTTCAAAACTTCAATCGCTTGTCTTATTCAAAAAATCGTAAATTCTCTTCTACTTTTTTGTTATTTGTTTTATTGTTAAGATTAGTTTAAGCATGTATTGTACTTTTACATATTTGTACAAATTTTTTGAATAAGACGAGTGATTGAAGTTTTGAAAAACAGTCAAGTCAAATAAAAAAGAACGGAGGTAGTGTTTTTTTAAGAAACCAAAAGTAGCCTACCAGCCCAGCTATATTAAGAAGGATATCTTTGCATCCATTAAAGATAAAAATATTTACATCGTTTTCAAGATTTAAGATATCGATGATAAATTTGCCCAAGGCATGAGGATGTGTATTCCTAAACTAATTATATGTGTTATATGTATGTCCCTTGAATATTTGTTATATTGTTTAATTTCATATGCATTGTGTGCCTTATTTGTGTCAAAAATGTCTACTATACTACCAATTAATCATTCTTTTTAAATTAGTCTCTCCTTTGATCTATTCCCCCATTATATATGGACAACCGTACCACTACTGAGTAACCGAAGACTGTGGATCACGTGGGCGATAATAAATTAGCAGTGAGCCGCACAGGTTGAAGAGGATAATTAAGCAGGGTTTTTCTCATCGAGCTAGGACTTCCTGGGAAGAACAGCTAGCTAGCCATGTTGATTATACTACAAGCGAAAATAAATCACGTGATTTGGTTCTGTAAGATGACGACCGTGGGCCATGGGACCGAACTGGGACGAATATATAGCCGATAATAAACTACATAAAGAAAAAAATCACGCGCAATCTGTTTGGATGTGGGTACTGTTGGTGCAAGCTCTGTGAGTTTTTCCGTTTAATTTGGACTTGCACTTGCACTAACTGGTTCCTACTTTGTTGTGTTTGAAGCGCCGTCTCTGAAATGTGAAAACGGAAAGGTATCTGGCTATCTGCAGAAAACTTCCACCGCCCATCCGGACTTCTCCGTCTCTCCTCAGAAAGCCGGACACCGAGAGTACGATCGTACGTGCGATTAATCAAGGCATCCAGCACACATAGTGAGGTATGTGTGGACGGACGACCACATTAGGCAGCAGCCGGAGAGGAATGAGCACGGGGAAGTGACTTGGGCAACTCACCGGAGCAGGTGGAGGAGAGGCGACGAAGTTCGCGGCGGCCTGAGCTCCGGCCCGACCGCAGTGGCACGAGCGCTCCAATCCGCGAGAGGATGGACCATAGCCGTGCACACTGTTGGCTTTGTGCGGGCCCAACACATATATATTGGCCTGTGCAGAAGTTGGTGGCCAGGTCACAGCCAGTCTCCCTCTGGCTGTTCGTTTGCAGTATTTTCAGCCCAAATCATTTTTGTGTGACCCAAATCATTTCCAAGTCTAAAATATGTTTTGCCAAAAATAATAATAAGAATAATCTTACTATTACTAATTACAAGTTATAAAAGAAAACACTAATTACGAGGCACGTTAGAATAAAAAATAAATCTTAAAGATTCTCTTGAAAATAAAAAAAACATCTGATCATCTATTAGGTAGCCTGTAATAACACTAACCATTGGATATAATTTATTTTCTAAAAAATTACCCACCACACCATTATGAAAGAACATTAAGTAACACAATAAATTTGGATATAAATTACCCCACGATGCTATTATTATGAAAGATCAATTGAATTAACTCCTAAATTTGCACATAAAATATCTACTATGCCATTATGGAATATCAATTAAAGTAACCCCTAAATTTAAATATAAATTGCCCATACCATTGTAAAATAAAAATTAAAGTAACCTCTGAATTTGCATATAAATTGCCCAATATACTATTATGAAAGATAAATTAACTAATTCTAAATTTGCATATAAATTACTTTGCCATGTCATTAAAAATATGAATTAAAATAACCCTGAATTTTACCTATTGTGCCATTATGAAAAATAATTTAAAGCAACCCCTAGATTTGCATAGACATTACCACTATGTTACTATAAAATATAAATGTTGTAACTAGCTAGAGTCTGTTATTTGTAGTTAATTAAGATAAAATATTATGTATATATATGCATATGAAATATTTGAATAATAGCAATTTTAATTAATTATGGATCTTAAATTTGTACTTTTGCACTAGGTTGATGTACTAGTTGTAACATAATCAAGCACCGTTGTAGTAGTTTGTAGCAGGTTAGCTATTACCGTGGTTTAATTGATATTTTAATGGTATTCCCCCGGCAAGCCACGTACATTAAACAAGTGAAAACTTAGGCTCGGAGAGACATTATTTTGGGTCCTCCCTATTTTTTTTGGCATTGATAAAGGCCCAGCTTGACCTCATGTTTTTCATTTGGTCAATGATCCCTCAATTTTAAGCTAGAGGTCCTATGGAACATGCATTTAGAAAATACTAGTATGTCAACCCGTGCAAAGCATGAGCTAGCATAAAACATTATATTATAAATGTATATATAAATTTGAGACCATAATTAATTAAAATTTATATTATTAATATCTATATATGTTCTTTATTTAATAGAGTGTCTGTATATATAACTTTTTTTCTAATTTATCTATATGTAAAAGACTATAGCTAATTAACATTCAAATTTTCAATGACATAGTGGTAATTTATATGCAAATTTAGGGCTAGCTTTAAATTTTCTTTCACAATAACATAATAGGTAATTTATATGCAAATTAGGGGATATCTTTGTTTTATTTTTTTATATACTTCAATTCATCTTTTATAATGACATAGTGAGTAATTTGTATTTAAATTTTGTGGTTATTTTAATTCACCTATCATAATTGCATGGTGGTAATTTATATGCAAATTTATGGGTTACTTTAATGACCTTTCATAATAGCATAATGTGTAATTTAAATAGAAATTTAAGAGTTTTTTAATAGGCTTTCATAATAGTATGGTGGGTAATTTATATGAAAATTTAGGAGTTACTATAATGGTGTTCATAATGGTATGATGAATAATTTTTTTAAAAAAAATATAATACATACAACGGCTAGTACTTTGGATACTACTTGATATATAGATGTGCAGATCTTTATGATTTTTATGAGAATTTTTAAGATTTATTTTTTTTTCTATCGTGCCTCGTAATTCGTGTGTTTTTGTAACCACTAATTAATTACAACAATGAGATAAGTTTGGATGGTAAATCTATACGTCTTCAATTCCGATTCCAGTGTGTGTTCGATCCGGATCGTCTATCCAGGTTGAGTCCATGGGCGACCGAACGACATACGGATCAGAATACATGTACAAGTACAGCAACATAATCTTTGTCTGTTCACAGTTGTGTTAGCAATGCAATTAGTTGTTGTCATGCTATATTCCGTATGTCCGCCAGAAATCCATCGATGGAGAACCTCTGAATTGAAGCCGCCGGCGACCTCGTCAGAATTAGAAGAACAGCTCGATTTGCACCACCATGGGCGGCTGGCTAAGCAAGGCCGCCGACGAGACATGGTCGTCCCTCCCGCCTGAGCTCTTGGATCTGATCCTGCACCGCCTGTCCTCCCTAGCCGACCGCGTGCGCTTCGCCTACGTCTGCCGCCACTGGCATCGCGCCGTGGTGCACTACTCGCTGCCCGGCGGTCGCCTCCTTGCTGGGGCGCTCCCGTGGCTCAACTACCGCAACGGCTGCTTCGAAAGCCTCCCGGACGGCGAGCTTCACCTGTTCCGTTTCGACAGATACGAATACGACCTGTGCTACGGATCCTCCGGCAGCTGGCTGCTGTTCATGAAAGTAGGGCGCCGCAGACCTAGTCGCCGTCACTACTTGCACAACCCGATCCTCGGAGGCGGAACCACCAGGCGGCTCCCTGGCTATTGCAGGGAGCCCGTGGCCTGTCCACCATAATATCAACCTCATCAATGGCGGCTCGCCGCCGCCTTCTTCTCCGGCGGCCAGTTCGTCGTCGGCCTCCACGAAATTCCGCATCACCAAGGTCATCGTCTGCTCCAGGGACCTCGTTGCCGCAAACATGGTACTGTTACAAGGTGGCAAGAACGTGGTCGTATGCTGCCGGCCGGGCAAGTCGTCGGCGTGGTCCACGGGCCTGTGGAACCAAGGCCACTGGTACGAGGACATGTCCTTCTATAAGGGCAAGCTGTACACTGTCACCCTGGAAGGCGACCTGTTTGCACATGAGCTTACCTGTGACAAGGATGAGGAGCCCAGGGTTTCTCGATTGGAACAAGTGATTGATCAGGCGGCGCCGTCACCCTTGGATGGATGCTATGCAACTCTGCAGGGATGCACCAGGAGATGCTACCTTGTTATCTCATGCATCGGAAAGCTGTTGATGGTTCGATGGTTCGTTCCTGATGACCCCACAGCAATAGGAATTGCAATCAAAGTGTTCGAGGCAGATTTCGACATGTCTCGGTGGCTAGAGGTGCAAAGCCTGGGTGACCAAGTGCTCTTCATCAGCTCTAACTGCTCCAGGGCCAAAATGGCATCTGGTGGCCATGCTCAGTACCTGAAAGGAAACCAGATCTACTTCCTCAGCGACAGTTTTGTACATTGGTCCCATGGGTCACCATGGAATAAACCTGCATGTGGCGTTTACGATATGAGTACCGGCACGATCCGTCCTATTTCATTAGGTGGACGGCGCATTAGTACTCAATCAAAGGCGTTATGGTTCTTCCTCCCATGACCATGCAGCCTCTATATATAGTATTGCATTGTTAGCGACTTAATTAGTGTAGTTAAGTTGTAGCCCATGCATATAATAATGATTCGCCATCTTCTATCATACATGTTCAATTTCTCAGTGAAAGATTTCTGAAATTTCAGTTTTCTCAGTTTCACCAGTGGACCAGCCAAAAATTTCAAGAATTTCAAATTACCTCACCCAAAACCTGCATAATTAGAAGCAGTTCTTCCCATATCGTGTTTTTGTCTATTGATTGTGAGCATTTATGATTCTTTTGTTAGTTTGGGTTGATGTGTATAATATTATAGATAAATTACGTCAAAAAGATATGAATTTTTGAATTTTAACTGAAATTTTACTGAAAATTCTGAAAATCAGTTTCACCGGTGAGCACTGGTAAAAATTTTTTACCAGTAAGTTGAACCCCATGTTTAATGGCCAAGTTTACGAAGGTGGATATCGATCGAGGTCGTAGGCGAGAGCCTTCATTTCGTGACACTGATCACTTTGTGCCCTAATGTTTTTCTCTTTTTATTAATAATGTTATGCGATCCATTTGTACCGGTATACATGTGTGCCACATTTGAGGCTCTTAATTTAACATCAACATTCAACATTCAAAAAGACCCTCCATGTGGTTTATTTGTACTTTTGAAACGTTGATTCAACACTTCTCTCATTGATGATCTTCAACACCTATGCCGAGGCCAACGTAGCCTGGAGCTTGCCTATGCCCACCCTATATGTGTATGAAACGAATGTATAACTAGTAAAAATGCACATGCATTATTATGAGAATAATCTAACCATAATGTATGATGTGCATGCCTCGCGTTGAGCGACATATGGATATGTCTTCCCAATGTGTAAGTTCAGTTTTTTTTTATTTTGATATACAATGGTGATTTGGTGATATCGTATCTAAACAAGTTATAACAAATGATGACAGAGAGAGGGCATACATGGCTTGGGGTGACGGGTGACATTGCCAAAAAAAGCATTCATCTCCTTGCGATGCCATCTTGTTTCAATGATTCCCGTCGGTTGGATTAGAAAGTTTATCTCTTTAGCTTTCCGTTTATATGTAGAAAGTCCAAAATGGAGGTAGTATGTGTCGGGGTTTTATACCGGCAGTGCACCACGGGATACGTCACGAGGTGCTTTTTGCGGGTCGGCGAGGTTGACGTAGCTCGATGGTTCACCGGAAAAGCGACAAGACACAGAGAATTATACAGGTTTGGGCCGCGTGATGCGTAACACCCTATGCCCTGTTTGTTGCGAGATGTATTGCTTCGAGTTCTCGGGGTTACAATGAGTGCTAGGGCTTTGTGCGAGAGCGTGTTTTGGTGGATTGCGATGGGTTGAGATATCCTACGTAGGGGTCCCTCATCCGCCTTCTTATATAGTCCGACGGATTCTTGAGTTACAAGTTAAGTTCCTTCTATATCTCCTAGTTGGTTTAGATTACACGAGATCAAACAAAATCCTAGTTTCCATCGCATCTTCTCTGATCTCCATGAATCCCGGACCCTAAATCCGAGCCAAACTTCCTTCCTTTCTCTCTGGATTACGATGTCTTTGTCTTGACCTCCAAGTCTTCCCGATTGTATTTGGGCTTGAGCTAAGCAACCGGCCCGTGAGATCAGCCGGTCGTCCCACTCAGGTCCACCAACGGCCCATGTCTTGGATCCACACCATGAAGAGCCAGGGGATATTTATCCCCCTAGTGTGCAACTTGGTCATCTGTTTTCGCGCGCTCACGTCGGCAATGGCAGTGGCTCGAGCCTAGGATAGAATTGTGTTTTGACACAATACTTAACAGTGTTAGATGATAGAAATAGATGGAAGGCCATATAGGGAACCAAAAATAAGTCCAATGTCAAATAGGGAAGATTTAAGTTTTGAAGGCCAAGAAAGGAACCAACCTGTTTCTCAGTGTCAAATAAGGAATTTTCTCTTAGAATAACGTACACATGAATAATACTCCCTCCGTATTTAAATACAAGTCGCGGTTGATTGTTTTTCAAAACTTCGATCCTTTGTCTCATTCAAAAAATTTGACTAAATATATTAGAAAACTAGTAATGCTCAAACTCTCTGCAATGACAAAACAAATCACAACAACATAAATTATAAATTATAAAAAAAATTGAATAAAATGACCAATTGATGTTTTGAAAAAATCAATCATGACTTATATTTAAATGCAGAGAGAGTATTTAATAGCATGTGTAGTTAGTATATGTTTTTTTAGACTTGGGTGTGTACTATGTGTTATGTTGATGGGCTATAATAGAAAAACGAATGGGTTTATTGGGCTTAAAAGATAGGAGTACGAGTACCCCCTAGAGCCGCCTAACCTTTCTCAATCTGGAGAGGACGCGTGGAGGCAGAGGTGAGCCATCCCTGAAACTGACGGCCCATGAGCAGAGGTGGGCCGACTAGGATGGTATCGGTTTTTAGTACCAACAATGCACCATGAAATATACCACGGAGGCTTTTAATGACGTCTAGATTGACTGTAGCTCCATGGTTCACGTGAAACGCGACGGGAACAAGAACACACGATTTATACAGGTTCGGGCCGCGGAAAGCGTAATAACTTATGTCATGTTTGTAGCTGATTGTATTGCTTTGAGTATGTATGAGGGCTAGAGAGATTGGAAGATCTGACTGAGGTCGAGAAAGAGAGGGATTGATGTCCTCGGGAGGGATCCTTGCCCGCCTTATATAGTCCAGCGTGGTTTGGGTTATAAGTCGGTTTCCTTCTCTTAGACGGTTTAGATTACATAGAATCCGCGATCCATATCTTTTCTGAAGAGTCCTTGCCTTGCGCGCCAAGGTGTTCAGCACCTCAAATCCGTCCCATGAGGCCCCAAGGGATATCTATCCCCCACAAGCCCCCGAGCTTTAAGTTGACTTGAGCAACAATCGGCTTGAAGGTCCAAATTTTGCTTTCTGAATGTCTTGCCTTTTAGTCCTCAAAAATTTTCTGATGGTATCGTCCATGCAGCTCCCGAGCCTCAAGCTGATTAGCATAATCAGGTTGAGAATCAAGCAACTCATTCCTCTGAGTGATCTTGGTGGAGCGGGGACGGTGACGTAGCCTCCCGAATCGGCGAGTACAGTGGCGTATTCTCCCTAGTCGATGAAGTGGCGAGTCGACAAGGTAGGTAGCAGCCCAGCCCTCCCGAGTCGATGAAGTAGAAAGTCGGCGAGGCATGCGGTGGCACAACCCCCGAGCTGACGAAGCAGTGAGTCAGCGAGGTGCGCGGCAACGCAGCCCCCGAGTCGACGAAATAGCGAGTCGGCGAGACGGACAATAGCCTAGCCCCCGAGTCGACGAAGTAGCGAGTCGGCGAGGCGGATGGCAGTCCAGCCCCCTGAGTCGACGAAGCAATGAGTCAACGAGACGGACAACAGCCTAGCCCCCGAGCTGACGAAGTAGCGAATCAGCGAGGCGGACAACAGCCCAGCCTCCCGAGTCAACGAAGAAGTGAGTCGGCGAAGGAGTCGGCGAGGCGGACAACTGCCCAGCCCCCGAACTGATGAAGTAGCGAGTCGGCAAAGGAGTTGGCGAGCGCGGATAACAGCCCAGCCCCCGAGCTGACGAAGTTGCGAGTTGGCGAGGCGGACAACAGCCCAGCCCCCTAAGTCAATGAAGCAGTGAGTCAGCAAAGGAGTCAGCGAGGCGGACAACAGCCTAGCCCCCGAGCTGACGAAGCAGCGAGTCGGATATTCATCCCCCACATATGGCTAGCGCTATCTCGGCCAGGGTGGATCTAGACATTCGACAATGACGACCAGTGACTGGCGCCGCCTCTTCCACGCAGCCTGGGGTTCCACCTCCAGCCCCATGGCATGGCAGACAGTTTCTTCCAGGCTATGGATGCGCCGGCGGCTGGGCGCCGTGCCAAGTGCATGACGCGTGGACGTGATTGTGCTGACCTCTGTTGTTCTGGGGGGCAAATGATTTGGGACTTGGGAGCCACCGGTGACCAACCAAGAACCTGGTCTAGGTAAATTCGGCTCCATCTCACTCACCTTTGTTCTTCGATAAATAAGAACTGCTGGTTATTTGCTTAAATGCACACTCCCCATTGTTCCTGCTACCTGGTGCAGACTGCAGACCCAGTCCCCCACACTGCAGCGCAGAGGGGCAACCGGTGAGCGATTCATCAGCTCTGGCTTCCATCTTGCCTGGCTACCTCCCTCCGGCTCCTGGGAAGGTAGGGTTCTGGGCAATACAGGGATCTCAAGAAAAGCTCGGGGAAGCTCACTCTCTCTAGCTCTAACCTAGCTTGATGATGCTATAAGCTCTCATATGGTGGTTGGAGTGATAGATATGTTTGGAATCCTACTCTATGCTTGTTGTGGTCTTCAGAGTCTCCAACCCGCTTCAAATGGCCGGGTGGGGTGGCTTATATAGCTCTCAAACACGAACTGGTCGTTGGCCAAAAGGCTACTAGAAAATACTTAGACAGGATGGTACGGTCTATGGATAATCCGTGGACGGTCTATGGACGGTCCATTGCATGCCTTTGGTTCTTTTTCTTCCATTCATTCTTTAGACCTAAAACACCTGAGAATGTACATCTAGACAAGTTCATTAGTCCACGCGTTGGTTGTCAATCAATCACCAAAACACAGCTATGGAAATATAGCACGTGAGGCCATTTTCCTTACAGTGGTGGCAACTCGCAAGCTGCTGCTGCAGTGCTTATTCGCAGCAGAGCAGAGCCTTTTTTTTTTTACATGGCTAATGTTTTGTCTGAAGAGTTCTACCTCATGTTATATTCTATTTTACAGTTTATCTTTTTTACAGTTTATCTTTTGGTAGATGTGAGATCTAGTGGCTTTCAGTAATAATGATGCTTACCTGTTAACTTATTGTAGATTTTTCAAATTGTTATGTTAAGCTGCAATTTATTTTGTTTATACACAAAAGCTAAAGAACTCAAGAAGGAATGTTTAGTGATGTATCGTCTCCTCTTCTGATATATTTGCCCTGCAAAATACCACATTGATGTGTCCCAGGGGCCATGTCAAGTGGCATGCAGAGAATTTGAATGGCGTTGAGTCAAACAAATCAGAAAGAGAGAAGATCATCGAGCCTAATACAACTTAACACCCTATGATTGATGAAAATGAAGGTATTTAATCTGTGGTTTGCACACTAAACCTAGATTGTAGTTCTCTGTATGACAAAGTCACTACCATCTATATCAGCAAGTCAAGTAGAAAAAAATCATTTGATATCTACTCTAATGAAAATCCTCAGAAAGAGGTAAGATAGTCAACTAATGATTGCTTTAATTTTTGTACTTTTTTGGGCATTTACCTATTCTTGGACCTTTAAAATTTTCAGCCAGCCATACTTATGATTGATAGTGTTATCTTATCATGCTCTTTATTATATCCAAATATGAATTTTATTCCAAATTAATTTAGCCTTATACTATCATTCAGACCAGAAATGACTCTACTTTTTCTCAGCAATAAGATCTGAGAAAACAAACTGTACTATATAGTGACTTGTTTCATCAATTAAATTAGAATTACCTATTTTTATCTTGGTGAATTGAAAGCATACCATTTTCAAACTATCATCTCACAGTGTTTAATTAGATGCGTGTATAGAGATAAACCTTTTATTTCACTTTCACTCTTTACTATGGTGCAGGATAACAAGCAAGCTGAGGCACCTTTTGTTCAATTGACTTTCGGTGTAGATAGGTATGTCTGTATGAGTGGTGAATATAGGTATATCTGTATGTAACTAAATCGGTACTGAGACACAAGTCTTGACATATGTTTAGTATGAGATGAAGAGATTTATACATGTTTTCAAACAGCCTTTATATACCTAGGCAATAACAATTTCATATGCTCATCAACACTACTTTTCATGAAGGTCCAATCAACCCAATCAGCCTATGCACATATTAACCCAAACAGCCTATGCACATATGCAATCACGTGGACAAGAAACTGGCCCATCATAGCTTTTGCGCGGAAGTGTTTCTAGTCTCAGACCATGTCCAACTCACTCAACAACGGCCTCTTCAATTGATTTTCTTGTTGAGTCTTACGCCATTTGATCCTTGTACTTAGCAAGACCTGTAGATAAATAATTGAAATGATGAGATAATTAGGAAGTTAGTTTCTCCAACAATAACTGAAATGATGCAATAAGTTGCTGAGAACTGTACCTGCAAACTGTGGAGACTGATTCTGGGCAAACTGTACTTGGCTCTCCATACGTACCTCGCCCACAGGTAGGTGACCGTGCAGAAAAGCACAATGAAGTAGCCTACAAATATGATTGAATACATGGTGGTCTCGGGCATGGTCTTGGACAGTGCAAAGACAATAAAGGCCACTACACATATCACACTGACATATGTGAGTACCCCAACGCAGTCCTTTCCTTTGCCAAACCTGGCCAACAGTGCGGGGATCCAGATTAAGGCAAATAATGCAAACGTTGCAACCACAGCCTTTTCTTCAGTATTGGGGGTAGAGCTGGTGACATTGACGGTACCATTGGTGATCAACATTTAGCACGTAGCAGCTTCATCTTTGACTCCTGTAGGGTAAAATACCAGCATTGATGGGAGGGCAAAGAAAACGAAGCTCTCGAGAACTCCTTTGAACTGCAACATTCTGTTGTCATTCTTCAGAGTGTTTATTGTGCCGATCCAGATTCCTTTGAACTGCAACACTTTGTGATTCTTCTGAGCAATTCGAGTGCTTCTTGTTCTAGTGCGGATCCCTTTCTTTCTTTTCTTATTCAGCTGCAACATAATTCAGCACTATAAATATCTTCATTTCAAGCAGTAACATTGTTCTATTGCAGTTGACAAAGTAGTTGACAAATGACAACACTATTCAAGCCTGTTCATCAACTGTCAAAGCAGTTGGCAACACTGTATTGAGTTAACTGACCTCAGGATTCATAGCTTCTCCATTCTGCAGAAAGGAGTCCGGTAGAGACAGAGAGCTGGGAGAGGGCGCCGCTGCAGTAGGCGCTCCTGGCGTGGAGGCTGCAGGTGGTGCTGGCGTGGAGGTTGGCGCCGCTGCAGGAGGCGTTCCTGGCGTGGAGGCCGCAGGAGACAGTGGCGATGAGCCGAGGCCGCCATCGCTGCCGCAGGACATGGCGCGTCCATGGCCACGCGCAGCTCGGAGGTCGCCGCGGAAGGGAAGTGCGAGCAGCGAGTCGGGGATGAGGCCGTGGCGGCGCGCTCCGGCTGCCGCGTGGAAGGCTTGGCGTGACGCCGCGGCTCCCGCCTCGACGCGACCGTAATTGGGGACGAGCGCCTCCGCGGTGAGGAGGGCGGCGAGCTCCGTGTCGAGGGGCTGGCCGCGGATGGCCTCGAAGAGGCGCACGGCGACGAACTCGCATGTGGCCGCGTCGAGGCGGACCACAAGCACGTCGTCCCGCCCGGCAATAGATAGGCCCTGGGCGCCGTTGTTGGAGGCGGCGAGCAGGCGGGCAAGCAACCGCTCCTCGGGCTCGTCCCGGCCCAATCGAACTCGGTCGAGGTCGTCGCGGCGGCCGTCGGGGACTGCGGCGAAGCCGTGAGTGCGCTCGTCGGGGGAGGCTGCACAGGCGGCGCCGACAAATCGGGGATGGAGTATGAAGGCAATGCCGCATCGATGGCGACGATCACCCCCTGCCGCAGCGCGAAGGTCGGGGCGGAAGAGAAGCGCGCCGGGGGCGACGCCGTGCCGGGGTGCTCCGGCTGCTGCCTGGACGAGGGCTTGGTGGAGCCAGCCGCGGAGGACGAAGCGTCGGCGTGGCACCGCGCCTCCCGCCTCGACGACGCCGTGGTTGGGGACGAGTACGCCGCGGACCACCGCGGCTCCCGCGTGAACGAGGACGTCGAGGTAGACCTGGATGTCTGCTTGGCGGGGCCCCGCGGAGCCCTCCCCGACGGGGAACAGCCCCGGGAGAAGGTTGAGGCGGTCGTCGTCGTCGGGGTGGAGCGCCTCCGCGGCGAGCAGAGCGGCGCGCTCCGCGGAGAGCAGGGGCTGGCCGCGGATGGGCTCGGAGAGGCGCACGGCGACGAACTCGCCAGTGGACGCGTCGAAGCGGACCACAAGCACGGCACGATCGTCGCCCCGCCCGACGGCGACGAGCATTTCCGCACCGGCCATGGCGGACGAGGCCTGGGCGGCGGGGTTTGGGGATTTGAGCGCCTGGGGAGTTTGTTTCTGAATTGGTATCCCTACGGCTCTGTACTTGGTTCAGTATATCGGAAAATTGGAATTACGTATATACGGACGGATTTCAGTATAACTTGGGTGTTCCCTGCATGTATACAAAGCCGAATTTTACTTTGGACAACTTTTGATTTTTTTTCTTATTTCGGCTATTCGATGTCTTTTATATTTCATCCTGTATAACCATATTTACAAGTCCCTTCAAAAATTAACCGTGAATCAGCTTTTGCCGCAACGGTTTACTCCATTCCCTCCATACCTCACGTATTCATATGTACTACTTCAGTTTTTTTATTTAACGCGGTTGATTTTTTTCTCAAAACTTTAATCGCTCGTCTTACTCAAAAAATTTGTGCAAACATATAAAAACACAATACATGCTCAAACTAATCTTAACGATAAAACAAATACTCCCTAACTAAAAAGTAGATGATAACTTACAAATTTTTTGAATAGGACGAGTGATTAAAGTTTAAAAAAATCAACCTCGTCAAAAAAAAGTCAACCGCGTCCAAGTTCTTTCTCCCCTATCGTCTTTGCTTCCTTCGCCCAAGATCCAACCGCTTATGTGCCCCCATTGCCTGTCCACCACCGCCGTTGGGTCGTGCCGCTGCCCCGGTTGCTGTCTCACCGCCCCGTCCGTGCCCCGCCCCCACCATCCACTACTGCGTGGCCACCGCCCACCGTTGCAGCTAGACGCTGCTCGTCTTCGCCTCCACCACCACTGCAGCTCCCCTTGCCACCACCTTAGCGTGTGTCACGGGCTCACGGCTAGGTCGCCTCTCACCACTAGCCATCTGCGTGAAGCGCCGCTGCCTATGTCCGCGGCATTCACTTGCCGCAACATGACGAAGAGAGAAGATACGGGGAGGTCTTCAACCTGGAGATTTGGGGGATGCTTGCCCTGGAGAACACGATACGTTTTACCGGGAACACAGGCTCCACTAGAGTGGATTTTCTCCTCTCGGTCCCCTAATTTAGAGGTTCGGTGCCTTTTACAGGTCGTTGCTGCGGACAGCCTTAACCCTAAAAACTTCTAGAGTTTGAACTATAATACGTGGGGCTTCTGTTTAGATGGGCAGAATACATAAAAGAAAAAGAAAATTGGATAAACTTGAGGAATGGGGCCGACCTAAGCGCTTTTCCTTCGCACCGCATCCCCGTCACAGCAGCTCCTCTTCCACCAGCCGAGCTTGGGCGGTTGGGCCAGCAGGCCTCCGGTGCACTTCCCTTTTGCGCTGCGTCCTTGCCAGAGTGGGGCCGCCCTTCTTCGGGGATGGCCGCGCGGACTGCTCCGCGTTCTCTCGTGGCACCGTTTCTTCCGGTACGTCTCATCCTCGTGCGCGTGCCAGGAGCGGCACAGCAAGCAGCAGCCGTGCAGCACGGTAGAGTCTAGTGATTAGTCTGTGTTTGTACCATATAAGCATGTAGGTTCAGTCATAATATTGCAAAAGTCGTATTAAAAACAGCTATATGTATAATACGATGAAGCCAATTTTGTTATTAGATTCATAAATTTGTGCTCTTGAAAATAAAAACACGTGCACACGTGCAGCGTTGTTGAATTTTTCTTTATATTTTTAGAGGTGTGAGAAACTCGTTATTAGCTATTACCAAAGTGATTTGTATATGAATGCAATCTCAGTTTTATTATACTTTCTCGACTCATATGCTCATATAAGCCATAACACAAATACTTGTGTCGAAAGACTTTTTATCCCTATGCAATGACAGATCATTGTTTAACCAGTACGCTACACTCGTATAGAGTGTATGGTGAACATGCTTAGTCCTGGATATTGGTTTAATTTTCATTTTCATCACATACGGCTTTATTGATAAAATGATAATACTCATGGTCCATGGATCTTCATGACCTAGCTAATAGTTATCACCAATTAACAACATGTCTGTTTGACTGTTTCTAGCCCAATTCGTTTTCAATTCATGGTCTAGTTTGTTTCCGTAGTCCAAATACATTTTTTTACTTAAAGTCTTTCTATATTTATGAAAAAGCTTAAATTTATTGGAGTGATGTTTTACGTGTATTATAAATATTCTAGCTTCGGTGAAAAATATTCTAACTTCAGAGGAAAAAAATCTAGATATCACGAATATGTTATTCAACCTTTTACAAAAACCAAAATATTCTATGTTCATGACTAAAAATATTTTCCTTAACGAGAAATACTATACCTTTATGAATACTTCCTCTATCCTAGTTTATAGGTCGTTTGACTTTTTTTTGCATCAAGTTTGATCGACTCGTCTTACTCAAAATATTTGCGAAAATGTAGAAAAATTCAATTCATAACTAAAATATATTATATGCTAAACTAGATCACAATAAAAATAAATGATAATTGTGAAATTTTTTGAGTAACACGAGCAAGTTAAATTTGATGTCAAAAAAAATCAAACGACCTGTAAATTCAGCGGAAGGAAGTAAAATACTCTATTTACGTAAAAACAATATTCTGTGCCGGTTGGTATGGTTGGATCTCCATCTCCACTCTCCCCGGCGGGACAGTGAGCACGTGCCGAGTGTTTGGGGCTACGTCGTTGCGTGACAGTGAAGCTGGGTGGGCCTCCTATATGCAAAGGTGTGTGGGCCGTACACATCACTGAGCTATGGGCCAGCACATCGAATTCCGATACCATATATACATATATATTTTTTTAAAAGTATTATCGTACGTATTTTTGATATCACTCCAACTTTAGTATATCAACTAGAAACGTTGAGCGCGGCGTTGCCGCGCCATCTTTGAGTTGGCTACCTAGCGTCATCATCTTTGACTTGAGTCTTATATGTACTAATTTGATCCACATTTTTCATTAACTTCAGTAGGAGCCGGAGCGGTGGGAGTGCACATATGTTCATAAACAGAGTAGATCTCACACGTGATGCTTGAAGGTAATGTGCAACTCCCGAACTTGCTTTCATACAGAAGCAACAATTTTCAGTTAAAAAAAATCCTTCTCAATTCTCAAACCGTAGGAGCGCGACTGCATGACGTATTATGGGTAATTATTTCAGAGACAAAACAATGTTTAGAATATGAGGTTGTAACAGAGCATACAAGTCACTTTTGTACAGCTAAAGACCGGCTTCTATTGCAGTGAAAGCTATTGGCGCCTACGAATTTGATAATTTACTCAGAACCTGAACAGATCATGCATGTAGCATGAAAATAAGAGCATGTTGAGCTTTAAAGTTACCGTGGGTACACAACATCTGGAGACTGGAGTTCAATTGGAAGGGCACTGTTTGCAAGGCAAGCATCTAATTTATCAAAATGGATTACTTGGTGACTCTTTGCAAGAGGTAATATCTGCAAAAGAATAGCTTTCTGTTTCCTTGCCATTACAAGATCTGGAGCTAATTTGGAAGGGCATTATTTGCAAGGCAAACACCAAGTTTATCAAAATGGAATACTTTCTGGTTCTTTTTAAGAGGTAATATTGTAAAATGATTGCTTTATGTTCCATTGGTATCACTCTTTCAATGCTGCTAATCGCAGACTACACTACCAGTATGAAAGATCAAAGATTATCCGCTTTAGGTAGTATAATTCATTCCACTTACTGACAGGAGCTATCGAGTACAGTCTCTTATTACTTCTCAACTGGAGTTTCAAATGTAGTTATTTAATAACCATAATCTTATCCCCACCCCCCCCCCCCCCACCCCCATAATTGATTAAGTGTTCTGTGTAAATAATTAGCAGGGGACAGTAAGCAAAAGATCAAACTCAAATTCAGTAACATTTCTACACACAGAAATCCTAGTTTATTCTGAAATATGTACATTTATAAGTGGTTTCTAGAAACAAAAATAATAAGCATCTCATTTGACACCAAAAACATTGATATTGTTGAGAAAATGTTATATGGAAAATCATACCTTGGATCAGTCCTACAATATCTTTTATCATGTTCAGGCACTACTTAGATTTAAATGCAGTGCTATAGTAATCATATCACATATGTGCATCATACCATTCATATAAAACTTTATACAGAACGACAATTGAACAACAGCACTGCTCGCAGCATGAAACCAGATGATAAACCTATGTGAAGCTACTAAATTTTAGGTATGAACCCCAGGTCACATTTAATTGATGCCACCATTATTGCAAGTCTTTTGATCCATAGGTAACAATAATTCCTATAGAAAGTAAGACCGACCCAATCAGCTCAAGTGGCAACAGGAGGGGTGAAAGAACCTATGCCCATTGGCATTTTAGTGATGAGTGGCTAGTATGAAGCTGCCTGATTGCCACATATCTTAAGGGGAAGAACTATAATGAGGATCTGCTACCAATCGATAAGTCTCCTGATCACTCCAGCATTGGGCTAGGCACTAAATATAGCATATACAAGATAGGGATCAAGACCTGAATGCACATTTAGCACCCATCCCCTTGTCACCATGCTCGGCATCAGTCTTAAATGCATGATATAGTATGACTACCAAGCAATTAGCATGAGTAAACAAGTGTTTTGTCAGACAAAAGAATCAAGCATTTTCCATTGTCAAAATTGGTTCCCAGATATTATGCCATGGGTAGTGCACAACAGGGCTGTAGTGATGCCAGTGTAGACTGAGTTCTTATCAGTTGAAGTTTGAATATAGTTGTAACTAATAGATGCAAGTTCTCAGTTGCTACTTGGACTACTAAAGAGTGTGCAGCAACTTTTTTTTCAACTGTTGAGTCCTGAAGATAAAAATGGGAAGTGTTTTAATAGAGGCACTAACATCTCCTAGCAAAACTCGGTGGCTCAGGACTTGTAAGACGGCAAATCAATTTGTAAAAACACTATTCTCCAAAGCATGTGTATAGCTACCGAATATAAATAACAGATGTACTTCCTGTCCATATAGTTTAAAAGCACCATTGCTACAGAAGCTACTAGCTGGACTATTACACTGATAACTTACCTTCAGTAATAACAGGAAGTCAAACTTCAATTGTCTTTTGAAAGCATGGAGTTAGAAGAAGCATGGCATGGCTGGTTCTCTACTGCGCTGGCGCGTGTTCTGCGGCTCTGCGCCTGAGCACACACGCGTCACGGGTGCTCGTCCTTATCCTATTCCTATCGCCAGCTCCTCGCGGCTGCCCCTCTGTCTTGCTCTTTCTCCCTCGCAAGATACAGCAGAGCTCTGCCCGGGCTCATCCATCGGTCGCCTGGGCTCTGTACCAAGCCTTCTTCTGTGGCACCATTTCTCCATGCTCTCCACTCCAAGCTCACATGGTCAGGTTGCCCGCCGTTGCTGCCACCTGATAGCTCGGTAGTTCGCCACCTCGTGTGCCCACACGAAGCTCAACTCCAATCACCATGACTCCTCGGACCCTTTTACCGCCTGCTCGCCTCCCGGTCCCGGCCGGCTCAGTGGTCCCTGCTCGTGGATCGTTGTTCGAAGATTTCCTCTGTCTTGCCGTTTCCGGAGGCGCTGGTCGCTCTCGCCGCACTCCAGGCCGAGGCGCACGATGTGCTGCGTAGTCGGGAGCCCGCACAGCTGTTCTCCGCGGCGTGCGCTACGTTGCTCCGGGCGAGACCTCCCACGGGTCGCCTCCGCGCGCGCACCTTGGCACCCAGGGCGCACGGAGGTGGGAAGGAGGCCGAGGCGGCGCACTACAGCTGCCACGTCGCTTGGTGGAGCACGCCCGCTGCACCCTGTCGTCTGTGTTCCTCCCGTGCCCGCCGCCGCCGCCTGCCGTTGCCGGGCCGGCTACCGTCGTCCGCGGCACGCTCTTCGTGCCCTCCACAGGCGACCGTCGTGTGTTGCCTCTTCCTCCAGGAGCACGGGGACGACCACCCTGCGGCCGACGACGGCCGCTTCTTCCTCATGCTCGACCTGCCGCCAGGCATTGCCAGCGCCGCCGCCTCCTTCCAGTCCGAGCCGCAGGGACCGCGCCGGGGCTTGGAGGCCGGGACCGCGCCGGGCCAAGGGGGCTACTGGTGGGGACAGGAGAGGGCGGCTGCGGGAGAGAGGAGAGCGAAGGCGGCCGTGCCGTGGCTTGCGGAGGCCGGCGAGGAGCGGAGCAGCCGGATTTGGCGGCGGAGGATGGGGGGCGCGTCTACGGAGCTCGGTTGCCTCCTCCTTCCTCCACTCTCACATGGAAGGGCAGAGGCCCGTGGGCTGCCGCGGAGTTAGGGGAGGAGGCCGCCTTAGAGCTTGGGGGAGGACGGCGCGGAGAGGGCGGCACCGGGCGGGGAGGAGGCCGCACCGGCGGATCTGGAGGAGAGAGCCACGCCGGGCGGGGAGGACGCCGCGCTGGCGGATCTGGAGAGGAAAAGAAGACCATGGGAGCTAGTGCGGCGCGAGAGAGGGAAGGAAAGAGGGAGGCGAGACGTGAGCGGCGGCGGCGCAGTAGAGGGAGGGAAAGTGGGAGGCGGCGGCCATGCGGGAGAGCGAGGGACGGCGCGGGATGGCTGCGGGACAGGTGACGGGAGAGGATGAAGGGTGGCGGCGACCGCCGGGAGACACGAGGGCGAGGGGCGTGCGGGTTCGCGAGAGTTCGTGAGGAGCCCCGCTCGCAGTTTAACGGGCGAGGCGCCCGAATCGACCCGCAATCGAACGGTACAAATCGCGAACGGAGCCGATCCAATGGTTAACGGGCTATTGGGCGACGTGGACACCCTATCCGCTTGAGAAAGGTCCCACGGTTCGAACTAGTAAGATGCTGGTCGACGCCATGCGCGTTTTCTAGTCGAATTCCGATTCCAATGTGTATTCGACCCCAATCTATCCGGCTTGTTTCCTCACGTCCTAACTCTCACCTGGTATTCCTCGCGTGAAGATGGAGAAAAAAGAAACCCAGATGGAGAAAAAAGAAAAAAAAAAACTAATCGGCTTGATATGGAGGCAAAGAAAGTGGACGGCGGAATTTTTTTTGTGTATTTTCTTTTTTCATAGCATATTTTAGAAAAATTATATGACATTTAGAAATTAACTCGGATGTGGATAGAGCTTTATACTGATTTGAAAATTGTAGAGCTCTACAACTTTTATATAAAATTAATTTTTATCCAAACTGATATGTAAGAGTTGTGATTTTTGAAGATGTGCTACGGGGAAAAAAGTAAAAACTGTTGGAGACGCTGCGGCAGCGGTTGCGGCGGAGGGATACAATCACACACCATGCGACGAGTGCATGCCTGTGGCCGGGGCACCGACGATGCGGCTGCCCAATGAATACGTGGAGTGATTCTTCTGCCTCAAGAGGAGGGACGCTCGACCAGGATCCGGACGAGTACTACCACCGGATCATCAGTGACCCCAACAGGCAAATGGATGTCTTCACGTAGGAGTACCTCGAGGAAGAGAGGGACACCATGCATGACGTCGCCGACCTGTTCCAGCGCATCGGCGACGACGTCGAGAAGCTCCAGGGCTACGCGCGCCTCCAGCTCAAGGAGAAGGGCTACGTCGAGGTCGACGAGGCGTACATGGCGCAGAGGGTCAGGAATTGGGAAATCATCTTCCATGGTTCGAATCTGGATGGATGACCTGCTGCTGGAGTGAGCTGCTGCTGCTGCTGAGTGACATTCAACTGACATTGGCCGTGTACATGGTCTCCCCCCAATTGGCCATGTTGGTGGTTTGTCTATATGCATGTTTCCACTAAGTCATGTCGCTAATTATTATGCTGTCTGTTAGTTAGTTTATTCCTGTCAGTCGTGCGCTTTTGGTATTGTCGTCGAGACGTCAAGTAGTAAGCTTTCGCAGAGATATGTGCGTCAGTGCGTGTGAACTGATTCCTTCTGTTTGTTTCGAAGCACTGTGCGAGCAGTAGTTTAACATGTAGGTTGGTCTGTTAATAAATTAGTTAGTACCCATTATTCGTTCATTGTTATCTAGATGATACTAGAACCAGTTATTCTGTCCGTGCTACTTTGTTTGATTTATCATTGTTAACAACTTCTTCCAACATACGGGTCTAGCTAGTTTCAGAGCATATGACTTTAATTTTTCTTATATTCTGTAGAAGGATTAGTTGACAGGGCAGCAAAGCCTCTGTCCTTTTTTACCTTTGTTGGGTGTCTATGGTAGTAATTTCACCTGCACGTATTGCCAAAAACATTGAGAGACCAGTCCTAGTGTATTGCTCTATCTGTCTTGTTAGAACTTTTAGCTAATCTTTAAAAAAGGATGGCTCCTGGCATCTTTGTGTTGGATTTGAGTTGATTACTGTTGCCTTCCATAGTCACTGGCATGCATTGTTATTGGATACTTCTAGTATGGGTGTATGTTAAGCAATACTGTTGATCTTATCTCGCCAGTGTGGCAGAACCGCCTAGATTAATCCGGATTTAGTGCTTAATTACCAGATCCGGACTAACCTCGGTAGTCCTTCAGGATATAGGTATCCCGACTTGGCCTTCCCATCCGGATCGAGCTTGATTTTTGAGGCGACTCTCGAAGGAGTCCACAGGTTACAACATACACATCACATTTATTACATAACTTAAAATATTACATATAAGTTTTGGTACTTATTACATTTCCGGCTGATAAATTCCTCAGCCATTAAACAAAAGTAGCATAGTTCTCATGTTTCTTCAACTCACGCACACATCTAACTTCGTCATTCGTAGCCAAGCTTAGATCAGAAGAAAGGAGGATTCAGATAAGGGTCCCATTTAAACCAAGTGTATTCTGCACCTGAAAAAGCATAGGCAAACTTGGTGTTTTTCTGAGCCATTAGCACTAGAACTCATTCAAATCTAAGTTGATTTGCTTGGTTAAAATTAAGATTTGGGCTCAGACCCATTAACAACCTAAGATACCCGTTAACAAAAAAACCCACCCTATCCTTATCCACTCCGAGCGCAGCCCCTCACAGCCAACCAACAGAGCCCCTCCTCGGTCTCCCCCTCCCCACGCTCTGGTCCCCTCTCTTCCCCGCGTCGAGGCGCCGGCGCCGGCGGCGGGTTTTCGGCCGGGGAAGGCCGGATCCCGGCGGGAGGACGACGGATCCTGGGGTGCGCCAAGCCGCCGCCCACAGAACGTCACCGCGGCGGGAGCCAGCGGAATCCGAGCGGATTTCACCCTCTGGAGGCCGAAACAAGAAGGTAAGATGGGTTATTTCGATGATTTTGATGCTTATTGATATTGATCTAGGGTAGTTAGTGCATATTTGTGAAGAACATTGTTGTCTGCAGTAGTAAACCTTGGGTTACACTAAATGTTAGGATTCATTACTTGATTTGTTAGTTTAAATGCTTAGATTGAACACTCCAATACAGTGGATCTGAGGTGTATTAAGTATTTCATGCTTACTTCATTTCAATATATGTGGTGGAGAGTTCATGTCATGTATACTAGTAGTGGTGGTGGTGTGCGATATACATTACTATGTTGTAAGTGTAGCCCTTAACTGATTTGTATAGCATATTAACTTGCAATATGTTAGTTTTCCGTTATTGTAGGACAATGTCGGCAGATCTAGTGTGGGAGCATGGCCAAAAGTTAGGGGGTGGACTCAAATGCAAGTATTGCAAAATGGGTGAAGGGTGGGGGAGGGGCAACACATTTTAAAGAGCATTTGGCAAAAAGGGGACCGACGTGAAGTACTGCCCATCGATTCCAGAAAAGATTAAGGATTTCTATGCTGCTAAGTTAGACAGGACCGAAGGGAAAAAGGCTGCAAGGGAACGAGAAAGATTGAGGAGAGATGCAGCAGCTCGGAGTGAGTAAGTTGACTTAGAGGAGGAAGGGCAAGAGGACGATCCAGAGCTGCAAGCAGAGTTATGTCAGTCAAGATGCAGCAAGCTGGCCACGATATAAAAAAGGATGGTGGATCAGGATCTGGAGACTGGAGGTGGTGTTGGACGGAGTGGACCGCTCCCAAGGACGTTCACCCCGGAGCCTCCCCGTCCGACTCCGGTCGGGCCTCGCCTGCGTTCCCAATAAATCTCGAGGGGACGCCGCCGCCTCCCCGTCGATCCACCACCACCTGCAGCTGTTCGCATGTACCCGACGCCGCCGGCGGCCTGACCAGGCGCGCGCAACTGTTTTTCGGTGGGCAGGATGGAGTGCGGCGCGCTGGCGGCGTGCCCCAAATCCAGTTCCAACAAGAAGAGGAAGGCGGGGGAGGAGGCGCTGGATGAGTATGTCTCTGACTAGGAAGTGACTTCTGCTGTTGACACGGCGGCACTGGTGTCGGCGGAGCTCGACACGACACATCGGCAGGAGCACCAGAGCGCCGTGGAGGAGTCTCCGAGGCGGCGGCCAATGGCGATCATGTCGCAGGCGTGGATGGACTCCGTCCTGGCCGACGAGGTCAAGCCGCTGTCCTTCAAAGAGCGGCAGCTCCGGGACCCCAAACTCTCCGCCATATTCCGCGCGCACGAGGAGTCCCGCGACAGGTCCGTCGAGTACCAGAACTGGATCCGCCGTGAGCTGGAGACCAAGGGGTACGTTGAGGTCCCCGACGACTACGATGAGTGCTTCGAGCTGTTGCAGGCCGTGAGCACGGCCGCTTTCTATGGCAGAGAGGAGGAGAAAGAGGCCATGGCTAAGCTGGCGGCCATGGATCGTCGTCGTCGTTAAGTCTTTCATATTGCTTATCAGTTAATTACAATTAGTCAATTGTTTAGATCAATGAAGCGATCTATCTATAATCTACGTTGGACTTTTACCACTAACCAGATATGAATCATTGTTAGTGATGTTATATTCTCAAGTTTCAGACAATAATCGAATGCTTACTTGATTGCTGCTAGCCTGCTATTGCATGGTTTTGTATCCATGCTAATAAAGTTAACCTTTCTGTAATAGCATGGGTAGTTTGAAACTTGATTACTTCTATGGCCACCTGGTGAGGGCAGCTGGGGTTCTAGGTTGAAGTTTCTTTTGCCCTCTTTGCTCTGCTCTTTCACAGAGATGTGTTTCTGTTACTGGGTTTTCCTGACTTTCCGATATATCATGCAGATATTTTTCTTATTTTGTTCATTGTATTGACTGATTATTGCCTGTGATAGTTGATTTGTCAACATTTTCATCTGCGGTCTAAAACCATTTTTTGGAAAGACCTCAGTCTAAATTCCAAAATCATTATTGTGTTTATTCATTTGTCCAGAAAGACCCACTGCCACATTGTGGTCTGCTATTTAGGTCAGCAGAACCATAAACAGGCAGTACATAAAATTCGAAACAAATAAAACCAGACCTGTTAGTCTCATACAAAATGTGTTTGGTACGGCCAGGCCAGTCATTTGTTTCATACTTTTCTCTTGGGAATTGAGGTCACTTCATCACTTCCACCTATCTTTTTGCTTTTAATATTCTCAAAAACAGTTTCTTCCTCTATTGTTTTTCACTGCTATTTCCACCAGTTGATACTCAATTCACAAATTGCTTCTTTTCTAAAATGCTTGCATTTAGCTCTTCTTCATGTAATGAACTTGTGGAGAAACAGCTGTACCGATGGTCTGGATAGTTTGTGTTTAGACTTGTGTCTGTACTAAACATATTTGTGGGACCTTTCATATTATGTGATATTTCGGGTCATCAGGGGTTTTGAAATCATAACTTGCTTCAGTCCTTGTATCTGTACTATACTGATTTCGATTCCTTCTTTTTATATGGCTTGTATTCCTTGTTTAACTCAGTGTATAGGCTGTACTGATGTAAATGGCATCATTTTTTTTTGTAAAATATTTGTCATGCTATTCTATTTTCTTAAATTCCTATGAATTTTAGATGCTCACTTCGTAAAATGCTTATTTTATGAAATACTAGCATTATGCTGTTACACAGATAGCCATGCCCTTCCTCGGTTGCAGACTTGCAGTTGTGCATTGATGCCTTTTCCCATTGTCAGTGTTGCTTCTTCCAACAATATTTGTAGACCATGTGTTTCTTATCTTTTGTTTTATTTATTATTATGAAATATTGAAGGATGTGAGGTTGCAGTCACGCCACTGACAAATTCACTAATATACAATTTGTGAAAAACTTTGTCCTTCTCAGTGAGAGGTTGTTAGCGTTAGAGCATGTTGCCCTATAATACAAATATTTTATCAATAGCATCACATATCCTGTTTATGTGTCATGCGTTGCTTCTATAGGCATTTTCTTCCTCTTATGTTTCTGGGGCTTAACCTTTGTTACGACGGGCAAGACATATTGTCGGAGGCCCAAGCAGACCGGCGAGCAGGCCGGCGATGGGCACAACAAGCCGGCCAAGTCAGGATAGGATAGGGTCATTTGAGTTAGCATCGGATTGTTACCAGAATAATAGGAGATGCATTGTTAGTTTGTTAGTGCTTGTGGTTGAGAGTCGGCTATATAAGCCAAAGTCTGTATCGATGGAAAAACAGGCAAGTTCAATCTAAGGGATTGCCCCTTGCCCCTTTCCCCTCGTGCTCTCCTCGCCAGCTTTCGCCATGCGCTAGCACAGCGCCTCCACGCCGCCGCTCCTTCAAGCTTCGCCCTCTCATCTCCCACTCCTACAGCCTACGCAGCCGATCAGGCCATATCAACCTGGTATCAGCTATGCCAGGATCTGAGGACGGCGACATAGCTTCCTCCACCGCCGCCCAGACGCAGGCCTTGGAGTCCCTCACCAAGGCCATGGGGGAGATGCAGCGCCAGCTTGGGGACTTCGCCAAGCAAATGACATTCCTATCATCCCACGTCGCTGCCGTCGAAAGCCCGCCGGCGGCCTCCACCATCGTCAACCCCCCGGGGTTCCCATACGGCCTGCCTGGCTACGGCGGTATCCCGACCGTCACAGGCACTACCGACGCATCTTCATCCCAGCCGTCGTCATCTGCACCACCATCCGCTCTGCCTTCCACAGCCACCATCACAACCACCGCCCCACTACCAACCCACCTGATACCTATGCCCCACTCGCCGTCGCCCATCCCATCTATTCCCTCGTTCACCGCGCCGGCATCTGCACCACCTCCACCCCCACCGCTGCCTACCGCCGAAGTACCCCGCTTCCATCGCCTGGAATTTCCCACTTTTGATGGCAAGGAAGATCCGTTGGGATGGCTCAACCGCTGTGAGCAATTCTTCCATGGCCAACGTACGCTCGAGGGCGAAAAAGTATGGCTCGCCTGCTACCACATGACAGGCGTTGCCCACACGTCGTACTTCATGCTCACCCGCGACGGTACAAGGCTCTCCTGGGAGTAGTTCAAGCAGTTGTGCCAGCAACGATTTGGGCCACCGCTCCGTAACAATCCGCTGGGAGAACTCGCACGGCTTCAATTCCGCACTACTGTGGAAGAATACCAGGAGAGATTTTGGGCGCTTCTCTGCCACACAGCGCCGTTAGCTCCAGAGCAGCAAGTCCAGCTATTCACTGCCGGCCTCCCTGATCGCATTAGAATCGACGTGGAGCTCATGGCACCGAGGGACTTACAGCAAGCGCTCAGTTTGGCCAGGGCATATGAACGCGATCTCAAGCCCTGGAGGCCAGCCCACAACCGGCAACCACACGGAACCAGAAAACGTTCCAGCGGGCGTCCACGCCGGTGCCGGCAACCCCTCCGGCGACCACACCAGTGAGTACAGCAGCTACTCCCGCACCGCCATGGCCGTTCAAGCGTTTAACACCTGGGGAGATGGCAGAACGTCGTCGCCAGGGACTATGCTACAATTGCGGTGAGCAATATGTGCGGGGTCATCGATGCCCCCATCTGTACTATCTAGAAGTCACGGATTATGAGGAGGACACAGAAGCTGAAATTGAACAGATGGCCGAGGATGCAGAACCAGTGATTTCCCTCCATGCACTGACTGGGATACGCACCGAGGACACTATGCAGCTCCGGGTGCACATCAAACGCCGTGACCTCACCGCGTTGCTCGACGCAGGCTCCACTCATAACTTTGTGGACTCTGCAGTGGCACACGCCTTGAATCTGGAGTTCGCAGCATACCGCGGCCTCAACGTCAAGGTCGCCAACGGCGACAAGATCGCGTGTCGCGGGCTCACCAACAGCATTAATCTCACTGTCGCAGCCGAGGAATTCTCCATGGATGCATATGCTATATCCCTCGATACCTTCAACGTAATCCTCGGCGTCGAGTTCCTCCGCATGCTGGGGCCCATCCTATGGGACCTCGATGATATGTGCATGGCATTCTGGCGCCGCGGACAGCGGGTTCTGTGGAAAGGCATCGGTTCACCCCATGATGACGTCTCTATGGCAGCAGCAAGGGCGGCGCGCCTAGACCCTGCACCGATGATGGACCGCTTGCTGCAGCAGTTCAACGATGTGTTTTCCGAACCCCGAGGCCTGCCCCCAGCAAGGCGCGCAGTGTGACCACCGCATACACATGGTGCCGGACGCCGCTCTGGTCGCAGTACGCCCATACAGATATCCACAGCTGCAGAAGGATGAACTCGAGGCCCAGTGCTCCACCATGTTAGCGCAAGGCATCATCTGCCCAAGCACATCGGCGTTTTCAGCACCTGTACTCTTGGTTAAAAAGCCCGACAATTCTTGGCGATTTTGCATTGATTACAGGGCCCTCAATGAGCAAACGGTCAAAGAAAAATTTCCGATACCCGTGGTAGATGAACTATTGGACGAGCTCCATGGTGCGCGGTTCTCCACGAAGCTTGATCTCCGCTCCGGATATCACCAGGTCCGGGTGCATCCTGATGATGTGCACAAGACGGCCTTCCGCACGCACCACGGCCATTTTGAGTTCCTCGTCGTGCCTTTCGGCCTCACCAACGCCCCGGCAACATTTCAAGCCCTGATGAATGAGGTCCTCCATCCGTTCTTACGACGCTGCGTGCTGATATTTTTCGACGATATACTCATCTACAGCACATCCTGCTCAGAACATCTTCAACACGTCAAGGCTGTCCTGGAAACCCTCCGCTGAAACCATCTGTATGTCAAGCGCTCCAAGTGTGCATTCAGCTCCAGTTCCATCGCCTACCTGGGCCATGTTATCTCTGCAAATGGCGTGGCCATGGACAGCAGTAAGGTCGACGCAGTGACGTCCTGGCCAGTACCCAGATCAGCTCGCGGTTTGCGTGGGTTCCTGGGCCTAGCAGGTTATTATCGCAAGTTTATCCAGGATTTTGGGTCCATTGCATCGCCATTGACTAAACTTCTCAAGAAGGATGGGTTTCAGTGGTGTCCAGCAGCTGATGATGCATTCAAAGCACTCAAGGAGGCACTGTCCACCGCCCCGGTCCTCCAGCTCCCGGATTTTGAACGCCCATTTATTGTTGACTGCGATGCCTCAAGATCAGGTTTTGGAGCGGTCTTACATCAAGACTCAGGGCCGTTGGCATTCTTTAGCAGACCTTTTGCTGCCCGCCATGTCAAACGCGCTGCCTATGAACGGGAATTAATTGGGCTTGTGCAAGCTGTTTGTCATTGGAGGCCTCACCTGTGGGGGAGAAAGTTTGTGGTCCGCACCGACCATTTCAGTCTCAAATTTCTTGCTTGATCAACGCCTATCCACCGTCCCCCAACACCAATGGATCAGCAAGCTTTTCGGGTTTGATTTCACGGTGGAATACAGGGCCGGTCGCTTCAACACAGTAGCAGACGCCTTGTCCCGCCGCGATGCTGAGGAACTGACAGTGTCTGCTCTGTCAGGGCTGGTATTCCAGCTTTACAGTGACCTGCGTGACCAAGGCGGACGCGACCAGGAGTGGCAATGCCTGCACAACCAGATCACTGACGGCAGCCTGGGAGAACCGTGGCGAGTGGTCGATGGGCTTATACTCCATGGACGTCGCGTCTTCATACCATCCACATCGCAGCTGCTACCTATGGTGCTCAACGTCGCGCACGCAGCAGACCATGGCGGCATCCAAAAGACACTGCAACGCCTTCGTGCCGACTTTTTCATCAAGGATCGGGCATTGGTCCGCGACTGGGTTCGCTCTTGCCCCGTCTGCCACAGGAATAAAACCGAAGCACTGCACCCCGCTGGTCTCCTACAGCCCCTGGAAGTTCCTTCATAGGTCTGGGCAGACATCGCTCTTGATTTTATTGAGGGACTTCCAAAGGTGCATGGCAAATCCGTGATACTCACGGTGGTCGATCGGTTCTCCAAGTATGCACACTTCATCGCATTGGGCCATCCATATACAGCGTCAGTCAGTGGCAAGAGCATTCTTTGAAGGCATCGTCCGCCTCCATGGCTTCCTGTCGTCCATTGTGAGTGATCGTGACCCTGTTTTCACGGGGCAAGTTTGGCGCGACCTCTTCAAAATGGCAGGCGTGAAACTTCGCATGAGCACGGCCTTTCACCCCTAGACGGACGGCCAATCAGAGATCGTCAACAAGACAATTGCTATGTATCTGAGGTGTATCACGGGTGACCGCCCTCGAGCTTGGGTTGACTGGCTGCCTTGGGCAGAATATTGTTACAACACGGCCTATCACTCAGCTCTCCGAACCACACCATTCCCAGTGGTCTACGGCAGGGACCCACCGGCGCTGGTGCCATACCAACAGGGCGCTGCTAGCACGCAGTCAGTGGATGATATGCTGCGTGAACGCGACCTATTTCTCCATGAGGTCCGTGACAGATTGCTGCAAGCTCAACAGCACGCACGACGTCACTACGATGCACACCATCGGGAGCTCGAGTTTGCAGTAGGGACTGGGTGTGGCTGCGTTTGCTCAATCGCCAAGCCTTGTCACTACTTGATCGACCCAAGGGGAAACTGGGTCCTCGTTATGCTGGTCCATATCAGGTTCTGGAGCGCATTGGAGAAGTGGCGTATCGCCTGCAGCTACCAGAAGGGGCCCGCATACATGACGTCTTCCATGTGGGTCTCTTGAAGCCGTTCTGGGGTACACCACCAGAAGCACCTCCGACTCTGCCTGCCATGGAGAATGGCCGTCTGCTTCCAGCTTCGGCCAGAACGCGTGATACAAGCGCGGCTGCAGCAGGGGGCGTGGCATCTCCTCGTACACTGGAGCGGTTCAACGCCGGCAGAAGCAACATGGGAGCCGTTAAGCCAGTTCAAGGCCTCCTACCCTTACTTTCAGCTCGAGGACGAGCTGTTCTTGGAGGAGGGGAGAGATGTTATGACGGGCAAGACATATAGTCGGAGGCCCAAGCAGACCGGCGAGCAGGCCGGCGATGGGCACAACAAGCCGGCCAAGTCAGGATAGGATAGGGTCATTTGAGTTAGCATCAGATTGTTACCAGAATAATAGGAGATGCATTGTTAGTTTGTTAGTGCTTGTGGTTGAGAGTCGGCTATATAAGCCAAAGTCTGTATCGATGGAAAAACAGGCAAGTTCAATCTAAGGGATTGCCCCTTGCCCCTCGTGCTCTCCTCGCCAGCTTTCGCCGTGCGCCAGCACGGCGCCTCCACGCCGCCGCTCCTTCAAGCCTCGCCCTCTCATCTCCCACTCCTACAGCCTACGCAGCCGATCGGGCCATATCAACCTTCCCGATGCCTCATATAGGGAAACATTTTTTCTTAGACAAAGTGAGGGCAAAACAAAATATGAGTTCTAAATCATTTCCCAGGGTTATGTTTACCAATCATTCAAAACTGAAGTGAAAAAAGAACCCAGGGCCATTTTCCTGCAGTCTAGTCTTTTGTATTGGCAGGTAATATGTATGAGAAGACACTGACATCAGGGCATTTCTCACTTCGCATGCTTGTACATATTACTATCCTTTTCAGTTCGCTCTATACTTGAGATATACGGCAATAGCTTATTGCTGCCTGCAATTATCTTGGTTTCAGGGATCAGAGATGATGAGATTGTTTTCCTCTTGAAATAAATACATTCTTTGACAGAATGGAATCATTATGGTGGAGATTTCATAGTGGCGCTCGATAGGGGTGACAAATTGTTTCAGGTCTGTTCACTACTTCACTGGCAGCTCGAGATCGTGTGTCTAAATCTGATTACAGCCAGGCAGGCCCTCTTGCCACCTAGGCTTCTTGTTGTCCTCCATTGTTCTCCATGTACTCTCATCAACAGCACCTGCATTGGCATTGTTCCTAGGTGATTTTATAGTCCCTTTTGTGTATTCCGATGCTGTTTTTAGAATGCATACCAAAGATTTCTTATCGTTCATTTCTACTTAGTACTCTACCGTAGTTCCACTTGGTTATGTTCAGTGTTGATACCACATTTCCCTGCAGGCAATACTTGTTACTTTGGCTCATTTTGCTCCTTTTAATTCTCCTCGTTGCATAAAGTCCTTGGATGTTTGAATTTTTTAAGACCTCAAAGGAAAAATAAAATAGTTATTTTTTTTTTTGCCGGGTTGGACCTAACAGCTCTAGGCCTAGTTCTGGTAAAAGCATTGTGGCTGGAATATTCATCCCTGATAATATCTAATATCGAATAGTGGACTCTTTTTTGGTAGACAAAGGTGAGAAATGATAATACCCAGCACTGATGATCCGGTGACCCTGTTTCAGCAAGCTCTGGGAAACCGGATCAGGGCACAGCTGCTATCTATTTGATTTGCAAAGCCACACACAGATAACAGACAATGTGTATTGTGGACTGTCTATCTAGCTGTCCACAAAGTGAATAGTCATTAATCCAGTGGATAAATATACACTGTGGGCATGTAGACAGTGTCTCATAAACTAGATCTCAATGTACCTTTTTGTTGCTTCTTTGATACAAATGAGATCAATTGTAAATAAAGTGAATATATATATATATAGATATAGATAGAACATAAGCTATAGAAATAATAAAATTCCACTAGAGAAAGTTTCTCACAGGAAAGCTTCACAAAATGCAGTATCCCTCTTAAACAAGGTATGACTTCAACAAATTGCTATTATGTGTGCATCTTTTATGACTTTGTGATGGTGGTCGGTGATTGATGGCTGGTGGGTGTCCAGGGAATAATCATGAGAGATAAAGGGACAATGGCCAGGGCCTCTGCGTCTCGGTGTAGAAGCCAGGGAGGAATAGATAGGAGATGGGATGGGAGAGACAGGGAAGAGATGGGTCAGCAGGGTAATTAGAGATAATTCATCTATTGCTTGATTCCCACGAACTACAACGGTCCCATATTTATATGGGCTGACACACTACCTCAACCAACTAGCAGAATTCCTGATCTCCTACAATTGCTAACTGAATTATCTAAACAAAATATCCAAACAGACTAAAGACTCTTATGTGAACCCAAATCCTAACTAGGAACCTGTATACTTATGAAGTTATGATCAAACCCGACTCCTAGGCCTACAGCCGTACTTGACAGACTTGTTACCGTGATCAATCCTATCTTTGTGTATCAAAATGTTCTGTTATTGGATAGCCACCAATCTCTTTTATTCATCAGACCCCCTTGTTTTTCATGCTCTACAATTGGCTAATTGCTAACGTCGATATAGATGCTCACTCCACTAGCATTATATGCTCTGTTCCTGAACCTTAACCTTCCCATCTGAACAATGCTCTTTTAGTGAAACATTTTCTGGGATAATGTGCCAGTGACAAGTGTTTGAAAGAAGGATCTGCATATCAGATCAAATGATTTGCAGTAGTGATTGAAAAACAAAAACTAAGTTGTAGATCATTTCCCCACGATTATTTTTACTACCAACCATTCAGAATTGAGGGGAAAAACTTGAAGCCATATGTATTGGCAGTGTAGTCTTTTGTATTGGCAGATAATATGCATGGGAAGAGGCTGATGTCAGGGTACTTCTCACGTTTTGACACTTGTACTTGACACATATGGCAATTGTACTTGACACATATAGCAATGGCTCATTGTTGAGCCTGCAATTATCTTGGTTGCAGGAATCAGAGAGGGTGAGACTGTAATCCTCTTGAGATCGAGTACACTGTTTGGCACAAAGGTATTGTTGATGGTGGATATTTCAGAGATGGTGTGGTGCCCCATGGAAGTGACACGTTACTTCAGTTCCATTCGCTGGCAGCTTGAGATTATGTGCCTTAAATCTGATTACTGCTAAAGTGCTAAGTAATCTCTAAGCTACCTAGGCTTCTTGTTATTGGCCATGTACCCTCATCAACCACACCTGCATTGGCAGTGAGCACTTAGGTGCCTTGCACATTCCGATGTCTTTTTAGGTTTTCTACCAAGGTTTTCAGGTCGTTCATTACTATTTCGTACTCTGCAGTGGTTCCACTTGGATATGTTCAGTGTTCAAAATCGTTTCAGTAATCAGATGGTTATGGCCTTATTGGTGGCAGCCATGTTTCACTTCACGCAATACTTGTTATGTTGGCTCATGTTTGCTCCTTGTCACGTAAAGTTGTTGGAACTTTGAATTTTCTCTAGATTTAAAGAAAAATAAAACTGTTTTTTTTTTTGGCAGGATTTGACCTTTGACAGCTTCGGGCCTAGTTTTGGTAAAGTCGTGCTGTATTTACGTAATAGTAAGCAATAAAGCAATACACAGCTTGCTGTATTTTGATATGCTTTCTTTGTGAACTCATTTAACAAACTGTCAGAAAAAAGAGTACCATCTGAACACAAGCTGGCCAGGCCAGGCCAAGAACTTCAAAAGCAAGCCACTAGACTCTTACAGGCCTCACAACATCCGTGAAGAAGTGGGGAGGGGTAGGGACGGGGAGCCTAGATTCTTACAAGCCACTAGACTCTTTTTTCTCTTTCGTCATCTCGGCAGCGTCCTGTAGAAGCAGATTGGCTTGCTTGCTCTCCCCTCCAATTTGCTTGCCCAGGCTCTCCCGATCATTAGCAGAGTGGAGTCTGCACATCAGGTGGTGCATGTTCACTTCGGGGGTTTGGTCAGCATTGGGATTCTCAAAGACACGAAGCTCATCGAACTCAGCGAACTGGGGCTCAGAGCGAGGGCGCGCCGCGCCCATCAGGACATGAGGATGCAAATCTTGGGCGTTGCTGCTAGACGATGATCCCTCCTGGTTGTTCGGGTTGCCTTCAAGCCAGTCATCAATTGGGTCCTGCCCAAACATACATTTCCACAAATCTACACATACATTAACTACAGCAGCAAGAACCGCAAAGAAACAATCACCACCCTAACTAAATCCTTCGCCCCGTGTGGCGGCGGCCTGCAGCTGGAGCGTCCGCGTCCTCGCCATCACGCCCGGCCTCGTCAGCGGGCCCGACCGCGCCGCCGGCTCCTCCACGGGCTCCGCGCTCGGCACCGGCTCCTCCTCCGAGCGCTGGGGGTCCGCCCGCCGCCGCGCCCCGCGGCCCCGAACCGGCCGCCTCCGCGCCGTCCGCCCCCGCCTCTAGGCCTCCGCCGCCGGCGTGGCCCGGTGTCGTCGGAGCGGGCAACGGCTACAGCTGCCGTTATCTTGATCTCTGCTTCGTTGCGACGGTTGTTAAGGATTTGGGCAAATGATGAGTCTGCGATATTTAAGAAAGAGGATATGCTGGGCTCAGGCCCAGTGGCCTGCTATGGACTTATGGGTACCAGCTGTGGCCCAAACTACGAATGCGAAGCACATTGCTACACTTTTGTTTTCCAATTTGATATTTTTTTCATTTTGTTTTTTTAATAAAATGATTATCTAAATAAATATATGTGAAAAATGTACTAATCCAACCTACTATATTATTTACTGGAAAATGAAAACGTTCTGCAAGAAAAAAAAAACACCAGATAAACTAACTACACAATTGTAGACCTTTCGAACCGAACAATTTTCATTTACACTTTATCTCATCTTGGGTCATGCATATATAAGGGTTATGCTTTTTTGAGATGTGCCTGTGAGAAAAATAAGGGGGGAAACCAAACAAAATAGCTTTTTTCAACAATTCTGCCATCACATTTGGCTGTATTTAATTCTACACTTCTAGTAATTTTGTATCTAGACAATTATTCTTATAAAAAAATGAAACAAAATGTAGAAAATTCATGTAGGTCCCACAGAGCTCTACAGTTTTTGTCTGCACATAAAGTTTATCTTCATTCAATTTCATATTTATTTATGTGACGCTTATTATATAGATGGTTGTAACTTAAGGCCAGCAGCGACACACTCGTTGTCTGTGTCACAAACGACCATTGTTGTGGAGTATCACTGCCATTTTTACATTATTGATTATTTCACGCCTTCAAACTAAAATATATGACCTGTAGTGATGCCTGCATGTAGTGACCGGTAGCACATACTCCCTCCAGGTCCGATTTAATTGTCGTCATATGTATAGATTTGTCTTAACAATTACTTCATAAAAGTATAAAATTTTTAAGATATTTATTTATATTTTAATAAAAATATTGGTAAAACTTATGTTTTGGAGACCGTGTTGATGTCCAAAACGATAACTAATTTGGACCTAGAGGGAGTATGTGTATAATAATTGCATCAAGTAAGTGACATTAGGGAATGAGATAAAAAAAAGATTGCACGATGCATGTCTTCACAACCTAGCCACGTGATAGATTTCTCTGTTCCACGGGTTGCATAGAGCCACAGAGGCGGTCAATTTTCTACCCCTGGGCCACACCCACTGCTGAGCCCACATGTTTGGCAGCCGGCCCACCCAACATCGGGCCGCAAGACCGAGGCCCCCGCCAAAAAACATCAACTCGTAGATTCCTGAATGAGCTCTTGCGAAGGGTATGTAACATTAGTCACGTTGTACCAAAATAAATGCTGATGCAGATGAATAGTAGTAGACTTCTTTTGAATTATCAAGAAGATGAGAACCATAGTAGTCTGTAGAACTCGTTAGCTCTTACATTTCAATTCATTTTTAAATATTTCATTCAATATTATTTTTCATCTTACCCTGGAAATGAGCATGCCGCCAAGATACTTAATATTGGTACTGGTCATTGTAAATTTTAAGAGCACCGGAGCTTGACCCGCCAATGTAAACTACTATGTAGACATGTCAGGAAAACAATGATCCATGTAATAGCAGCTGGTTGTGAAACTTTTTCTGCCAAAGAAGAACGACGTATGGATTTCTAATTTTTTTTTATCAACCGAAAAATAGTAGATTTATATAGAATGATATATGTGAACATAGTATGTTGCAAAAGTGTAATTATATAATAGCAAACGTGAAAAAACATGTCACTCAAGAGGTAATATAGTAAATTTGGTAGAAGCGTTTTGCGTGTTTCCCGCTGCTTTGTGGAGGCTATATGTTAGCTTTTTCTGAGATTTCCTCCTAATGTAAAAGAACGATCGTCACCTTATTGTCATATTGGTTTGCCAAGGTATTGTCGATGGCGCTAGAAGAATCATTGTATCAGCAGTAATATGGCAAGCATAACAAATCAATAGAAAATATGATTAGATGACCCTTGTCACAAATTGCTATTCTCTATTGAAATCCATTCTGATGGAAATCAAGTATATGGAATCATTACTGTAACTAGCATGGTTTTCTCTAAATTAGTAAGCAACAATGTACTGTTGATTATTATGCACGTACGTGCACATAGTATCTAGTAACTTTGGGTAACATCACTTAGACACGTATTCCTGAGAAGATATTCTTATGACTCACGAAGAAGGACAAGATATGTGGAGTGGATTTGGCTAAGTTTGTCATCTGTGTTGTGGACAAGGGATCAAGCTGGTGTCATGCAAAGATAAATCTCTTTCAAAAAGTCACTTTTCTGGTATTCAATGCCATTGTTTTGCCAACAAATACCTTATTAGAGTCCAAGAAACTATTACTCAATTCCAAAATTGACTAGGCGCCATGTCATTGTAGCTTATCTATCTAACACTTTGTTAGGAAAAACCAAAACTCTTGCTTGAGATACCTAAGCTCCCACGCATATAAATAGGTCCCAAACTAGTAGTCAATCCATCTCGGTATCACCGATATCAATTAGTACCCAATAGTCTGCGACGTGCTGGAAACCCCCTATCAACAATGGCAGCCAAGATATTGGCCGTCTTTGCGCTCCTTGCGCTCTCAGTGAGTGCTGCCACTGCGGTCCTTATTCCGCAGTTCTCGCCTGCTGCTATTTCTTCCACTATTCCACCATACTTCCAACTTTTTACGACGGTTGGGTATGAAAACCCAATTGTGCAGTCCTACAGGCTACAATAGGCGCTTGCGGCAAACATATTTCCAGTGTCTAGCATGTTCTTGCAACAACCATGGTTCCTACAACAATAGCAATACTCAGCACATCTAGCACTTCAGAGCACTGTGGCAATGCAGTCGTATTAGCAACAACAGTTCCTATCGGCATTCAACCAACTGGCTGTGTCAAACCCCGCAGCCTACTGGCAACAACAGCAGCTACTTCCGTTCCCCCAATAGGCTGTGTCGAACCCGCTGCGTACTTGCAACTACAACAACTGCTTCCATTCAACCAATCTCCGTTGCAAACCCCGCTGCGTACTGGCAACAACAACAGTTCAACACGCTGGCCACATCAAATGTTGCCACCGCTCTCTTCCAACAGCAACATCCGTTTCCATTCAACCAACTAGCCATTACTAACCCTGCCTATTATTATCAGCAACCCATCATCAGTGGTGCCTTTTTCTAGATCATGAGATGTTTCTTCATCAATAGGATGTTCGCAAGCTGATGTGTGTGACTTCTCTAAAATAATGAAAGTATCGATTGAGATTTATCTCTATCATAGCGTGTTTTGTAATTTATTTGTGCAATTGGGAACCAAAAACTCGAAACCATGTCAAATAGACACAAACAAGATTAAATACGCAATACCACACACACAAATCAGGTGGCATGTGTTGGTAAGGCAATTAGCACAAAATGCTAAAAAACGGTGACCATTTAAAAATTGTATCTTCCTGCTACATGACAACAACATGATATGTTGTTATGCATACATGTGAAATACTTAGCCATGTCATATATATGTATACATGCCCCGCTTTATTCAAGTGAGCATGCGATGATGTCCTTTGGTGCTATGGATCTAAGTCTTCATCGATTTGTTCTGTAACTCGAGATAGAATTTGTTGCGTGAGTTACTACCTATGGGTGGCACATGCTACATGTCAGTGAAGACAAGAATTTTCCAAATAGCAATTGGAATAATACTGCAAAGCCAATAATAATACGGGTCGGGCCCACAATAATCAATCTAGAAACTTCAAGGACGCCGGCATCGGGTAGGGCTTCTATGGAGAGCACGACTAGGGCGATGCTAGGAGCTGGATTGGGTTGAAGAGGAGGTTCGATCGCGTTGTGAGGGTGTCGTGGTAGGGAAAAGGATGTAACTCATTTATCATCAATAAAAAACCAAGAGCAATTTGTTAAGAACAGAGGGTTGTTTAGACCGTTAGGACGTGTGTTCGTGATCCTGTGTGATCCATTGGTGTAACAGTACATGGCCGCGAATACTGTAAGTAAGCCTAGTCAAGCGCACGCCATCAGCGTAACCACCGCTGGGTGACCACGTCCTGCGGATGGCCCAGTCGTACCTGTAATTGTGGATCTCTCTCCGTACTTGTGATTCATCTTGCCATATAAATAGAAACGATCCCAAGAGGATCATTGCAGCCTAAAGTTTCAGTTCTTGAACTTTTTCATGGTACCAGAGCCACACGATCCCAATCATGTCGAGTTCTTCCGCTACCTCTGCTGCCGCCCAACATTCGCTACCCATACCTTCCATTGGCCATGCCATCACCACCAAACTTACAAACGAAAATTACCTGCTATGGAAGACACAGATCCTTCCATATCTGACCAGCCAAGCGCTCCTCGGGTATGTGGATGGATCCATCCCGCAGCCGTTGTAGACCCTTGTTGTCCCGGCGAATGAAGAAACTGGCGAGTCCCGGAGAATCATCGTCAACCCGGAGTTCACCTCCTGGTATTATCAAGACCAATTGGTCTTGAGCGCTATCATCTCCTCGGTCTCAGAGGAAGTGCTCCCGAACCTTGTTGGCGTGACGACAAGCCTCAACGCATGGCGCACCCTTGAGAAGATCTTCGCGGCGGGGTCTCGTGCTCGGATCATGCAAATCCGCATGCAGCTGACTTCCACGAAGAAAGGCGACATGACGATCGCCGCCTACTACCGCAAGATGAAGAACTATGCAGACACTCTTGCTGCAATTGGCAAGCCCATCGACAACGAAGAGCTGATCGCGTACCTGATGCGCGGACTCGGCACCGACTACGACTCCCTGGTGACGAGCATCACCACCAACGTCGACTCCTACACCCTCAGCGATGTGTACGCGCACATGTTGAGCCACGAGATGCGCATAGAGCACAACAACTCCGAGTCGCAGATGTCTGCCAACACTGCAAGCCGGAGTCCTGGCAATAGAGGTGGGCGATCTGGCCGCGGCCGTGGCCGTGGAAATGGTGGACGTTCATCAGGAGGGCTCAGGAACCAGTCGGGCCATGACAACACCAACAGCTCCAAAGAACCATGTCAGATTTGCAACAAGCCAGGCCATGATGCCCCTCGCTGCTGGCATCGGTTTGATCAGAACTATCAGCCAGAGGAGGTGACCAAGGTTGCTGCTACAGCGACCAGCAGATATGTTGTTGATCCAGACTAGTATGTTGATACAGGTGCTACCGACCACATCACAAGCGACCTAGAATGACTGAATATGAGGGAACGCTACAACGGCAATGATCAAGTTCATGTGGCGAATGGATCAGGTCTGTCCATCACTCATGTTGGTAACTCTTACATTGCTGGTTCAGTTCAACCTCTTCATCTTAAACACATCCTTCATGTACCTGACATAAATAGGCACCTTCTTTCAGTTAGAAAATTAACTCTTGACAATAAGGCTTTTGTTGAATTTCACCCAAACTCATTCTATGTTAAGGATCAAGCCACGGGGACAATACTTCTAAGAGGAGGGTGTAAGAATGGGCTGTACACTCTCCCCATCAGAAGAACTAGGAGAGCTCTCCTTGCTTCCAGAAGAGTCACTGAGGATCAGTGGCATCGACGGCTTGGACATCCTTCCTTGTCTATCACTCGTTTAGTTCTACAAAATAATAAGATTGCTGTAATCCCAGTTACTTCTCCATCATCTGTTTGTAATGCCTGTCAGCATGGCAAGGCACATCAGTTTCCTTTTAGTTCCTCCTCGAGGGTTTCCCATTCTCCTTTGCAAATAATCCATACTAATGTTTGGGGTCCTGCCCTTAATTCAGTTAATGGATCTAAATACTATGTATCTTTTGTTGATGATTACAGCAAGTTTGTCTGGGTGTATTTTCTCAAGAGCAAGTCTGAAGTTGAATCCACTTTTATGCTTTTTCAAAAGCACATTGAAAACCTTCTCAATGCAAAAAAAAATGTGCCCAATCCTATTGGGGAGGAGAGTATCATCGTCTTCATCACTATTTCAGTTGATCAGGCATTACACATCACATTTCTTGTCCTCACACACATCAACAGAATGGAGTGATTGAGAGGAAACACAGACACATCATTGAAACCGGTCTCACTCTTCTAGCTCAGTCACACATGCCCCTCAGATTTTGGGATGAAGCCTTCCAGGCTGCTTGCTATCTTATAAATAGGATGCCCAGTCGAACGATTGGTCTAGACACACCCATTCACAGGCTGTTAGGTGCTAACCCTGATTACTCCCTCCTTCGGATTTTTGGTTGTGCCTGCTACCCAAATCTCAGACCATATAACAGCAAGAAGTTGCAATTCAGAACTAGGCAATGTGTGTTCCTTGGGTACAGCTCTTCTCATAAGGGATACAAGTGCTTTGATCCCTTGAGTGGGAGAGTCTACATTTCTAGAGATGTTGTCTTTGACGAGCAATTATTTCCTTTTGCTCATAAATCTGAACCAGCCTCTATCAAACACTCAAATCATCCCACTCTCCTTCCAACAGCACCTAGACACACTCACTACACTGAACTAGCCCTCACTGAAAACAACTCTATAGAAAATCCATCTGTACCTGAACCAGTAATTGAGGAGGTACCCATGACTGATGAACTAACTGAACCTATTCAAAACAATGATTATTCTGCTGTTAGTACTCCCTCTGCAGATCACACTGATTCAGGTCATGCAGAAGTGCAAGAAGATGTTGTAGACAGTGGAGCTGTGCTGTCAAATTCAGAACAATTGCAGAGTCAAGGTGGTCAACCTGCAGTGGAGAGTCAACACCACATGCGTACTAGACTCAAGAATAATATTGTGAAACCAAAGGAATTCACGGATGGTACAGTACGATATTTGGGATGTCGTGCATTTGGTGCAGCAGTGTCTGAGAAGGAGTTTGAGCCAAAGAGCTGGCAGGAGGCAATGAAGCATGCAGGATGGAAACAAGCCATGGATGATGAGTACTCAGCCTTGATCAAGAATCAAACCTAGGATCTTGTACCCCCTCAGAAAGGTATGAATATAATTGATAGCAAATGGGTATATAAAGTCAATAGGAAACCAGATGGTTCTGTTCATAGGTTCAAAGCCAGATTGGTCGCTAAAGGGTTTAAGCAGCAACATGGCATTGACTATTTTGAAATCTTTTCTCCAGTAGTTAAACCTACAACTGTCAGAACTATACTCACTGTTGCAGTATCTAGGGGGTGGCATTTACATCAAATTGACATACAGAATGCTTTCCTCCATGGCTACCTTCAGGAGACAGTGTACATGAAGCAACCTGCAGGATATGTTGATTCGTCTCAGCCTCTGAACCTCGTTTGTAAACTGAAGAAAGCTCTATATGGCCTGAAACAGGCCCCTCGTGCATGGCATTCCAGACTCACTAACAAGTTGCAGGAGCTGGGATTCAAGCCATCAAAGGCAGACACATCATTATTCATCTTTTGTCATGGTGGGGTGACAATATATATGCTAATATATGTAGATGATATCATCATAGTGAGTTCAACCACTTCTGCAGCAGAAAGACTGATCCAACAATTGAATTCAGAGTTTGCAGTAAAGGATTTGGGACAGCTACAATACTTCTTGGGCATAGAAGTTAAGCCACAAAGAGACGGAATTGTTCTCTCTCTGAAGCGCTATGCACTCGATCTACTCAGAAGAGCAAATATGACCAAGTGTAGACCTATCTCAACTCCCATGGCCTCAACAGAGAAGTTAGCTAGAGATCAGGGGCAACGACTGAATGATCAAGAACAATTTTACTATAGAAGTGTTGTTGGTGGGCTACAATATCTTACTATTACTCGACCTGATTTATCCTTCGCCGTTAATCGGGTATGTCAATATATTCATGCGCCCACCAATGTCCATTGGGCAGCTGTCAAGAGAATACTAAGGTATATCAAAGGTGCTGCTGACAATGGACTCAAAATTCAGAAGTCAAGCAAACTGACACTTAATGCCTTCTCTGACGCTGACGCTGACTAGGCAGGGTGTCCAGATGATTGAAGATCAACTAATGGTTTTGCAGTGTTTCTTGGTCCTAATCTAGTGTCTTGGAGTTCTAGGAAACAAGCTACAGTATCTCGATCAAGTACAGAGGCTGAGTACAAAGCAGTGGCAAATGTGACCGCAGAAGTGGTATGGTTGCAATCTCTGTTAAAGGAGCTGAATGTTTGTCAGTGGAAACCTCCCTTGCTATGGTGTGATAATCTTGGAGCCACCTGTCTTGCTACTAACCCGGTGTTCCATGCACGCACTAAACGCATTGAAGTTGACTTCCATTTCGTCAGGGAACAAGTTGCTCGCAAGACACTGCAAATCGATGTTTGTCAGTGGATACATCCCTTGCTATGGTGTGATAATCTTGGAGCCACCTATCTTGCTACTAACCCGGTGTTCCATGCATGCACTAAACACATTGAAGTTGACTTCCATTTCGTCAGGGAACAAGTTGCTCACAAGACACTGCAAATCAGATTCATTTCCTCTGCCGATCAAGTAGCTGATATATTTACCAAGGCATTGTCGAAAGGCCCATTCAGCTTCATCAGAGGCAATCTAAACATTGTATCCACAGGTTGAGATTGAGGGGCAGTGTTAAGAACAGAGGGTTGTTTAGACCGTTAGGACGTGTGTTCGTGATCCTGCGTGATCCGTTGGTGTAACAGTACGTGGCTGCGAATACTGTAAGTAAGCTTAATACTGTAAGTAAGCCTAGTCAAGCGCACGCCATCAGCGTAACCACCGCTGGGTGACCACGTCCTGCGGATGGCCCGGTCGCACCTGTAATTGTGGATCTCTCTCTGTATTTGTGATTCATCTTGCCATATAAATAGAAACGATCCCAAGAGGATCATTGCGGCCTAAAGTTTCAGTTTTTGAACTTTTAAACAATTGTCAACAAATATTAATTCTCTTGGTGCTACTAACAAATTCTGAGTAACATACTGCGCGTGCAAACTTTATGCTTGTTCTCGGCTTATCAGGAATCATATTCCCCCAGTCATATCCGTTCCTCAGTTTTCTCTGCCACTGTTCTCCATGCTTGAAAAGTCAAGATCCCAGCTACCTTCCTGGCTACCACTGCACCCTGTTTCCCATGCATTCCGCGGACGCGACACACAAGAAACGACCAACTAGTTGCATGCGTGCACATGCACCTGCCTGTAAGTTATCGATCGTACGTAACCTCCTCTCTGCCAAATCCAAATCCAATCTCTATATATATACCTTCTCCATCTCACGGCAATATACACAGCAGAGCTTTACAACACCCATCAAGAAAGAACCTAATTAAGCTTAGCTAGTTTGGCGCCATGGCGTTCCGACGGCGTACATGCCTTCTCCTGGGCCTGGCCCTTCTCGGCTGCCTCGCCGCCCCGGCCGTGGGCAAGCGCACCGGCGAGCTCACCGTCTTCTGGGGCCGGAACAAGGACGAGGGCACCCTGCGAGAGGCGTGCGACACGGGGCTCTACAACACCGTCATCATCTCCTTCTACAGCGTCTTCGGCCACGGCCGCTACTGGCTCGACCTCTCGGGCCACCCGCTGGACGGCGTCGGCGCCGACATCAAGCACTGCCAGTCCATGGGGATCCCCGTGTTCCTCTCCATCGGCGGCGGCGGCAAGAACTACTCCCTCCCGTCCTCCAAGTCGCCGGAGGACGTGGCGATCAACCTGTGGAAGGCGTACCTCGGCGGCGGCGGCGACGGCGACGTGTTCCGCCCCTTCGGCGACGACGCGGTGCTCGACGGCATCGACTTCTACATCGACCACGGCTCCTCGTCCAACTACGACGAGCTCGCGCGCCGCCTCGACTACCTCAACAGCATGTACTACCACCCCACGAAGAAGTACGTGCGGCTGACGGCGACGCCGCGCTGCGCGTTCCCGGACCGGCGCATCGAGAAGGCGCTGCAGACGGGGCTGTTCGAGCGCATCCACGTCCGCTTCTACGGCGACGACCAGGCGTGCTCGTACAAGAACGGCGGGACCTACGGCATCGTCGAGCAGTGGGAGAAGTGGACGGCGAGGTACCCCAAGAGCCAGATGTACGTGGGGCTCGCCGCCGCCGAGAGCGGCGTGCCGGAAGGGGCGCCGCCGCCCATCGAGGTCTACCTCAAGTACCTCTACTATGATCTGCTGCCCAAGGTGCAGAAGGCGCCCAACTATGCCGGGGTCATGGTCTGGGACAGGTTCACCGACAAGAAGACCGGATACAGCACCGCCGTCAAGGGCTGGGTGTCGTGCAGCTATGGTGGCTGTATATAGCGTGGTGGAATATTGAAAGGGTGTGTATGTTCTGGATCTGCATATACACTAGTCAATGGAATAAGGGGAACCGAGTGTTGTAATTTTTACCAAACAATTAATAATAATTAAGAAGAAATATATTTTGTTTACATGCAAAATTGCAAATGATGACAATGACATGTGTGCTGTAGATTGATAGAAGAAGGAAAAAGTTAATTTTACGACCTCAAAATGTCGTGGTTGTCCGATTTTTAACCTCCAACTATGAAACCGGTTTTCCTAGATCATCGAACTAACCAAACCGTACAAAATACCCCCTTAGTCCCTGTTGGAAGTGGTATTGGATGGTGGTTTTCTATTTTAAAAATAATAAAACCATGTGTAATCTCTGAAAATTTATGATTAATTCATTTTAAATTAGAAAATTATGAAACTTATATCAATATTTTTCTGAAAACATAATCTATCTATCAGTGCTCGGTTTGAAGATATTTAGAATTGATTCATTCTTATTTATAATGTTATATTTGGAAAAATAAATTTAGGTGCAGTAATAAAAATCCTAATCCAATATCTTAAAATTGAGCACCAATTGATTGGCTATATTTTTAGAAAAGATTTGGTACAACTATCATATTTTTTATTTAAAATAAATTAATTATGAATTTATAGAGATCAAAGAATGTTTTATTATTTATAAATAAAGAAAACTACCATCAGAGACCACTTTAACTAGGTCCGAGGACGTATTTTGCACGAAGGCCTATGTTACCATATTTCATCGTTGGAGGTCGAAAATCGACCGATCACAACAATTTAAGGTCGTAAAATGGAATTTTCACATAGAAAGATGGCACGTATTTGCATTCTCCTTCTTCCTACCGAACCCAATCACTTGCTTTTCCAAAAAAACCAATCACTTGGATCGGTTGACTTTGCTAGAGGAAGTGGATAACTAATGAGCTGGCGCACATTCCGGCCGGTCACCATGTCGGTCGTTAAGCCGTCAACGTTGGTTGGCCGTGCACAGTTGCCCTTCCTCTTCCTCCGTTCCCTCCCACGTGTCTTTTTCGGCATTAATTCAACGCGTACGATGCGACCGTGAGCTAGCTGTCATCCATCTGCGCTCGCTATCGTGCTCGCGGCAGCTCGAGCCAGCTCCATGAAAAATAACATATCCATCATCTGCGTCCTGTCGTCATATCGATCGAAATTTGTATAGCTGAAACTTCTGCTTGTGCCAGTCAACAATGGCTGCCGATTCAGTCAGTTCAGTCTCGACTCTCGATCTCTATATACGTACAGTACATAAAACCGTACTCTAGAAACTCCTGCTTTGCCTTCGCACGAGGAGCAAGACAAGGAAACTCTGCTGTCAGCAGCAATGGCGTTCACACGCCGGAGACCACCATCAGCAGCCGCGGCACTTGTCTCCGTCGCCGCCATCAGCCTCCTCCTCGTCGGCCCGGCTCCAGCCTCCGCGCAGGGGGGCAAGACGGGGCAGGTGACGGTGTTCTGGGGGCGGCACAAGGACGAGGGGTCCCTGCGCGAGGCCTGCGACTCGGGGCTCTACACCATGGTCATCATGTCCTTCCTCGACGTCTACGGCGCCGACGGCACCACCTACCGGCTGGACCTCTCGTGGCCACCCGCTAGCCGGCATGGGCGACGCCATTAAGCGGTGCCAGTTCCTGGGCGTGCCGGTGTCCCTCTCCATCGGCGGCTTCGGCGCCGCCTACTCGCTGCCCACCAACCTGTCCGCGCTCGCGCTCTTCGACCACCTCTGGAACACCTACTTCGGCGGCAACCTCACCGACCCGCGCCGCCCCTTCGGCGACGCCTGGCTCGACGGCGTCGACATGTTCCTGGAGCACGCCACCCCCGCCGAGCACTACAATACCCTGGCCCTGGAGCTCGCCAAGCACAACATCCGCGCCGGCGACGGCAAGCTGCTGCACCTCACCGCCACGCCGCACTGCCGTTCCCCGACGCGCGCGTCAAGGAGGCCCTCGACACCGGCATCTTCGAGCGCGTCCACGTCAGGTTCTACGGAGACGCCGACTGCGCCGCCGGGTTCAGCGCCGCGGAGTGGGGAAAGTGGACGGCCGCGTACCCGTTCACCAAGTTCTACGTCCGCGTAGCGGCGTCCCCGGCGGCGGCCGGGAGCGGTGGCGGGTACATGTACATGGACCCCGCGACGCTACGCAGGGCCGTGCTCCCGGTGGCGCAGAAGGCGAGCGCAGCAAATACAGCGCCAGCATCAAGACCTGGGTTTGAGGCTTGCTAATAATTATTGTCTTGTCTGCGCGTATGTATTTGTATTTATGTATCTTCAGTACATAAGTGTTTAGGCTACTAATAATGGCAGCTGGAAATGCTTAGAAGAAATTTTAGAAACTAGGCCATGCAAACGATATGTTTTGACATGATTCGTAACTACAGATTGTGTCTATAATTCTAATGGACACCAAGTAACAAGAGTAACCAACATAGCCTGCGACGCATATCAAGTTATCAACCAGCTGAGGTTTCTTTCCCAGTTTCCATAGTCCCTACAGTAGTTGCATGCTAAGCGTCCCAAAACGTGTGGACAGGAGCTGCATACTTGTAGGTCAAAGCCAGGTAGACAGACAGCATGTAGAGATGCTGGCCGAGTGGTCCCGTCGTCGTCTCCATCAGCTCCTTCCGCGCCTCCGCCCAGTCCTGATCGACGGTCTCCTGCCATTCCTGGGGGTCGGAGAAGAGCATGTCCTGGCTGATCATGACGACGCCGCCCTCCTCCAGCACGCCGCGGACCCAGGCCGTGAACTCGTCGAACTCCTCGTACGCGGCCTCCAGCGACGCGATGACGGTGCAGACCCTCTCCCTCGCGCCGTCGAGCTCCTCCTCCGAGTAGTCCTCCAGCGTCAGGACGCGGTAGTCGTCCTTGTTCTGCGCCAGGACCCAGCGGAGGTACGCCACCGGCATCTCCACCATCTTCACCATCTCGGCGGCTCCGTCGGGGTCGTCAGTAGCCTCCGCCAAAGGCGCCATTGCGTTATCAGGGCCAGCGGCCGTGTATCAGCGGCGGACGTACTGCTTCCTCTGAACACAACGGCACGCACGCTGCCACCGCCGCCGGCGTTCGGACTGCGCGCGTTGTCTGTCTAATCCTCGCCGTGCGTGGCGGCGAGAGATCTCGATGATGCTTGCAGCTTCTTGTTTTTTTGTTTTGGCAAAGGAACTAGGGATGAAGACGATATGCGCCTATGCCTTGCTTTATGCTGGTGAGCCGGAGGTGTGCCTATCTCGATCATCGGCTCGCCTCCGATTATATAGAAGACATGTCGAGGATTGCATTGGCAGCATACTCCGAGTCGAGTTGGAAGTGACATGAAGCTCTTGTTCCATCCAGAGTCGGGATCTGGAGTTCTGGAGGAGTCGGACAAGGTGACATATACGTACCTGGAGAGTAGCACGTACTCCTACGACGTAGGCGTGCGAGAAACTAACTGTGCTAAAAAACCGTTTTCAAGGACATGCAAACAACATGCTAGGGTCGTCGGCCGATGCCACCTGTTAAATTATTTTAACTTAGACCCACACGTACAACACGAATTATTATTACTCAATGGTTTGTTTTCACCGTCAAGTCTACAAAAGGTAATGGCTTCATTCTGGCCTTGCGTACCACTGTCCGATCCGGGCGCACGCACACGCTTTCCAAGCATGACCGACCGTGCATTAGGCAGGTCCTTAAAAAAATATTTTTTGGACTATGGGTGCCAGAAGCTTATGGCACGCACGACCGTGCATTAGGCAGGTCCTTAAAAAAATATTTTTTGGACTATTTTGGCAAAAACTCATTTTTCTTCAAGGATTTGATAGAATTGGGAGGAATAAACTATTTTATATCCCCTCCATTCCATTTTTAATCCGGATGGGAGATGGTTGATCTAAAATATCCCTGATGTGTTACATAAAAGCGGTTGTGTGAAGGGCACCAACGGTTTCAACGAAATTTATTTGTATGTTTCGAGCAGCTTATTTTCCAAATGTGTATCATTATAAAAAACACTATTCCAGACTACTAGGTGCAAAATCATTTTTCTAAATTTGTATCATTATAAAGACGCACTGTTCCAGCATACTAGGTGCAAAATCATTCAAGTATGAAGAAGAACGTTTGTAACATGGAGACAGACTTATCGAGAGGAACGTTTGTAACATGGATATAATGGAAGCTATGGGAGCAGGTGAGCTCTGTGGGATAAGCTACACATCGGTAGCGCTCACTGAAAGCGCAAGAAGTGCAACGAGGAAAAATATCTTGGATGCCATTCACTGCAGGAAAAATGTAACTTTTCGTCGATCAAAGCCGACGAAATTCAAGTGCTAATCTTCGTCGGCACATATAACTGGCGAATCTAAAGTTATTTTCGTCGGCCAAGTTTGCAAACCAATGACTTTACACAGAAATTCATACGTATGTGAATTGGCCCACGATATTATGTTAAACGGGGCCATAAACACCCACTCCTCCCTAGGTTCTCGGCCTCTCCTCCTCTCTCTCTCTCCCCCGTCCCGTCCATCTCAACCTCTCGACTCCTAGCCCTAGCGCCGCCGCCCCACGCCACGACGTCTTCTCCACGGCGCATCGGAGGTGGAGGCCCTACCCCCGCATTGCTGTCGATGCGTCGGAGGTAGAGCTGCGGCCTCCCTCGGCCGACGGCGCATGGAGGCGGAGGCCCCGCTACCGTCGATGCATCGGAGGCGGAGGCCAGCCCCATGCTCAGCTGTCCTCGCGGCGATGGCGGAGGCGCCGCCTCGCGCTGCCGTTGCCGCTGGGCCCTCTCCACCGCCGTACCCCTCGGCCATCGCCTCAGTCACCCGACCCACTCGCCGCCGCACCGCAGCCACCGCAAGATGAGGCCTGGACTCCGCCCCTTCCCTCCCATCAGATCTCAGCACCAGCAGCCCTCGCTTGCTGCACCCCTTCCCAAATCCACGATTTGGTATATAACATATGAATTGGATATTACTTTTTTTACTGTCCCCAGATTTTCTACAGTTTGTAATAATATCTACGATTTGGATGCTATGATTTGCACTGATTTGGCCAAATGGATTTCTCAGCTTAAGGAGGTATTACTTGTGCCCATGTTTGGAGAAACTATTTTTCAATTGTGCCCATGTTTCCTTATTAAATTTTCTTTTACTTTGTCGTTATTGCTGCAGATGATAAGTTCAAATTCTTTTATCACTCATTTGAGTTCACTTCAAGTACAAGAATCAAGTGTCAATGTATGATAACTGTCATACCTCATGATCAATGGCAATCTTTGGTCAGAAACACTGTCCACTTGTAATGTAAAATATTTCCTATCCATGAATGAAAACATTTTATCCGTAAATATTGAAGTCAGATGTGGTGCCAACTGCTAACAACTTGTAACCGAATGGTAGCTTTCACCTTCAGTCCTGCATCTCACTCCCATGTACCACTACAGAAAAAGGTATTTGTAAATGAGTCCTGCTAACTGTACATTTATTGCATTTGTAAATGAGTTTATGCCATGTCCTAACACCTTGCTATTCATCGTAGCAGCTGCCTTTTCTATGGGAACCTTTTGTAAGTTGCCACCTGCCTCTCCCTCCATTTTCAAGGAATGGATACTGCTATGTGTCTCAACACAGCTATCCTTTTGTTTTCCTTTCTCAGACAAACAGAAATTCACAATATTGGTGCAACACTTGTATGGGTGGACAAGTTTGGAAACAAGTACTATGAGAAACTATTGGGTTGACAAGTTTGGAAACAAGTACTATGAGAAACAACATGACACTCAGTATGGTGAGTAATACTCTCTTCTATTTTGATCTGCGTAGTTGTTTTAGCTGTGGAATTCTAATGGGTTCTTGTATTCAAATATCGTTAATTCCTAGATAGTGTTCATGCCTCTACTTCACATACTTGCAACAGAGCTGGCTCTGTTAGTTTTATTCCAAACATCAAAATATATAGTCCATTTTGTGAAATAGTAGCTGTTCAATGGAGCTTAATTTCATAGATTGCTGCTCTTATATGGTAATGTTCTTGTCTTTTGCCGGTCTACCATGATGCAAAATCTTGCAATGAGAAAAATGGAGATGATTTAAGTGTGCTTATTGTTTGCTGCACGTTGTTGCTATAAAGCAGCTTAATAGGGATGTGCTTCAAGGAAACAGAATTTCTGGTATAAGTACTCATGCTCAGTTTACTACATCATCAAAGCCTGGCATACACTGACTAGATCAACCCAAAAGCTTAGGCTGATAGGACAGGTGGATGCCATTGTTGCTAACAGTGGTTGCTAGCAAGTTGAACTCAGTAGGTTGGTAATTCAACCCTGTGAAGTGGGTGATGGATTGTCTACCGGTTTTGGATCTATTTATAGGCTTAAGGGCACCTGCACAACAAGGAAGATGTTTTATTTTTTCCAACACACTATTATCCACATAATCATGCCATCTAGGTGACCTGGCACCTAGTCGATTTTGACATTTAGTGAGAAGTTTCTTGAATTCTACGGCATGTGCTGGCAAGGAAACTGGCACTAAATACTCGAAAACGGTGACCTTTTAAAGTTTGTATCTTCGTGCCACATGACAATTGCAAGATCTGTTGTTATCTATAAATGTGAAAGACTTAGCCACGTCATATATATGAGTGTACATGCCCCCACTTTATTCAAGTGAGCGCGCGATGTTGTCTTTTGCTGTTATGGATCTGAGTCTATCGATCTGTTCACTTTGTATGTAACTCAAGATAGGGTTTGTTGATTGAGTCACAACAGATAGGTGACGCACACTACATATCAGTGAAGACAAGAATTTTCTGAATAGTAAGTGTAATTACACAGCAAGGCCGATGATAATACAGGACCGGCAAAGTCGGCACGGGTCCACAATAATCAAACTAGCAACTCTAAGGATGTTGGCATTGGGTTGGACTTCCTTCTATGGAGAGCACGGTTGGGGCGAATCTAGGAGCCGAGTTGGGGTGAAGAGGAGGTTCGATGACGGATTGAGGGTGTGGTGGCAGGGACAGGGAACTATCTGTTTTTCTAGTTCGCTGACTTATGAAGAGGAACGTTTGTAACAAGGATAGAATCTAATACGCTGGATTTCACTACTTAGTGCGAATTCGGACGATATCCGAACGGTGCGTAATAGTAGTCAAACAAATTTGTTTCGATGCGATCTATGCAATTGTGGCCTCAGATCCGCCATAAAACGTACGGATCAGAAATTCAAATTTTGCTTATATTTTGTCCATGTGTGCTAATTGCACATTTTTATATTTTCGGATGTTATTGTCGCACGTCTGTTGCCTTCGATAATTTGTGGTGTTGATCCTTTTTATTTCATGGTACACGTTACGAGTAACTACATGTTACCTTCTCTTGCACTTTACCAGCAATGTGACCGAGGCTTTCCTTCTGTTGCTGCGAATTAGTGTCAGGAGCTTGCCGCCCACCACTTGACCTGTGTATTTGGCACCGCGTGGTTAAATCGAAACGTCTTTATTTATATGTTTCAATGTCTTTTCTGGTGGCCATTGCACCTGCATTAAAGATCAGAGAAACACTTTGCGAGACGGAAATGTTTACTGCTCTCAATCAACATTTTTATTATTACCGAGAAGTCACGCACAAGTCAGCATGCGAACTTCATATATATATCAAAGTACAACTCATAAGAAATCTAGAAAATAGCACCACCGACGAGGGGTCCCTGAAATATGGCGGCGGGATTCATCGTCACGGCTAGCTGGTTGTATGGATACGGCTGTTGTTGCTGGAAGAGAGCGGCGGCAACGGCGGCGTTCGCCACAGTTTGTGTGTTGAGCTGCTGTTGCTGCCAGAACGCGGACGGATTTGCAACAGCAATCTGGTTGAATGGAAGGAGTTGTTGTTGCTGCAAATATGCGACTGGGTTTGACAGCTGGTTGAACGGAAGTAGTTGATGGTATCGGAAGTAGGCGGCAGGGTTAGCGACAACCAGTTGACTGTACGCCGGTTGCTGATGATGCACAGCCAGATGCGCCGACGATTGTTGCTGCTGTAGGGCCCATGGTTGTTGCAGGATCATGCTCGATGATGGTATGGTGTTTGCTGCGAGCGCCTGCTGTAGCCTGTAGGACTGTACAGCTTGTTGTTCGAATCCCAGAGGATTTAGTTGCTGGAGGTACGACGGTATAATGGAAGCTATTGGAGCAGGTGAGCACTATGGGATAAGGTACACATTGGCAGCGCTCACTGAAAGCGCAAGATGTGCAACGAGGACAAATATCTTGGATGCCATTGCTGCTAATAGCAGTCGCTAGTACGTTGAACTCTGTAGGTTGGTAATTGAACTCTGTGATGTGGATGATGGATTGAATACTGGTTTGAAAGCTATTTATAGGCTTGAGGGCACCTGCATAACAAGGAAGACGTTTTCTTTTTCCCAACACACTGTTATCCAATAATCATGCCATCTAAGTGACATGGCACCTTGTCGATTTTGACATTTAGTGAGAAGTTTTTTGGATTCTACGGCTTGTGCTAGCAAGGATTGGCACAAATTACTCAAAAACAGTGACCTTTTAAAGTCTGTATCTTCTTGCTACATGACAACTGCACGATCTGTTGTTATCTATACTCGTGAAGTACTTAGCCACGCCATATATATGTGTACATGCTCCCCACTTTATTCAAGTGATCATGCGATGTTGTCTTTTGCTGTCATGGATATGAGTCCATAGATCTGTTCACTTCGTCCATATCTCGAGATATGCTTTGTTGCCTGAGTCACAGCAGATGGGTGGCGCACGCTACATATCAGTGAAGACAAGAATTTTCCGAATTGTAATTGGAATTACACGGCAAGGCCCATGATAAAACGGGCCCGGCAATGTCGGCACGGGTCCATAATAATGAATCTAGCAACTCCAAGGATGTCGGCATCGGGTAGGACTTCCTTCTATGGAGAGCACGTTGGGGCGAAGCTAGGGGCCGAGTTGGGGTGAAGAGGAGGTTCGATGACGGATTGAGGGTGTGGTGGCAGGGACAGGGAACTATCTGTTTTTCTAGTTCGTTGACTTATGAAGAGGAACGTTTGTAGCAAGGATAGAATCCAACACGCTGGATTTCACTACTTAGTGCGAATTCGGACGATATCCGAACGGAGCGTAATAGTAGTCAAACAAATTTGTTTCGATGCAATCTATGGAACTGTGGCTCGGATTGGCCATAAAACGTACAGATCGGAAATTCAAATTTTGCTTATATTTTGTCCATCTGTGCTAATTGCACATTTTTATATTTTCGGATGTTATTGTCGCACGTCTGTTGCTTTCGATAATTTGTGGTGTTGATCCTTTTTATTTAATGGTACACATTACGAGTAACCACATGTTACCTTCTCTTGCACTTTACCAGCAACGTGACCGAGGCTTTCCTTCTGTTGCTGCGAATTAGTGTCAGGAGCTTGCCGCCCACCACTTGACCTGCGTATTTGGCACTGCGTGGTTAAATAGAAACGTCTTTATTTATATGTTTCAATGTCTTTTCTGGTGGCCATTGCACCTGCATTAAAGATCAGAGAAAGACTTTGCGAGACGGAAATGGTTACTGCTCTCAATCAACATTTTTATTATTACCGAGAAGTCACGCACACGTCAGCATGCGAACTTCATATATATATCAAATTACAACTCAAAAGAAATCTAGAAAATAGCAGCACCGACGAGGGGTCCCTGAAATATGGCGGCGGGATTCATCGTCACGGCTAGCTGGTTGTGTGGATACAGCTGTTGTTGCTGGAAGAGAGCGGCGGCAATGGCGGCGTTCGCCACAGCTTGTGTATTGAGCTGCTGTTGCTGCCAGAACGCAGACGGATTTGCAACAGCAATCTGCTTGAACGGAAGGAGTTGTTGCTGCTGCAGATATGCGACTGGGTTTGACAGCTGGTTGAACGGAAGCAGTTGCTGCTGTTGGAAGTAGGCGGCCGGGTTAGCGACAGCCAGTTGACTGTACGCCGGTTGCTGATGCTGCACTGCCACGACGCTTTGCACTGCCAGATGCGCCGATGATTGCTGCTGCTGTAGGGCCCATGGTTGCTGTAGGATCATGCTCGATGATGGTATGGTGCTTGCTGCGAGCGCCTGCTGTAGCCCATGGTTGCATGAACCGGCATGATCCCGTTTTTTGCCAGGTCGACAAAGCTCCAGTCCGAATTTTGCCGACCCGAGAGGCACTCTGTTTCTTCCGTCTAGAACTGTGCTTCAGACATTGCAACGTCACAGAACTCGTTAGCAGGGACTATTTCAACCTCATCACCGTTCCACTGAATCAGGCATTGGTGCATGGAAGACGGGACACAGCAGTTGGCATGGATCCAATCGCATCCCAGCAAGATAGAAAACGGGCCGTGATCGTCGACGACGAAGAATGAAGTACTCATGGTCTTGCTACCGACTGTCAGCTCGGCATTGAGAACCCCTTTGACCTTCGACGGGTTCCCTTTGAAGTCTTTCAACGTGACGTTGGTATCAACAAGATCCCCCGTGGACCTGCCAAGCTTGCGGCACAAGGAATATGGCATAATGTTAATGGTCGCACCTGTATCGACAAGCATTTTGTTGACGGGCTTGCCATTGACGAACCCCTTCACGTGTAGCGGCTTAAGGTGCCGATATTTTTTGTCGATCGGCTTCTCAAAAATAGTAGCTGCGGGGCCGAGGCTGAGTTGCACCATGGACTATGCCATCTGTTCCTCGCTGGGGATCGGAAATCATCTGGCAAGTAGAAGATCATGTTGACGTCCGCCGCGGCCTTCTTGATGACTGTGTTGACTTCCCCTTCAAAGTCGTCCTGGTGGCTGGATTCACTGTCACTGCCTGCGTCCAAGGTTTCCTCTTTTTCCTTCGTCTTTGACGAGTCAGTGATGGCTAGCTTGGCTTCTGCTTCAGCCACCTCGGACTGCACTTTGCGCTTCCATACGAGGTTACGTTCTGAATGCAAGCTTGGAATGTCAAAGATGCCCCCGACCTTTTTCAGCTGCCGAAGGTATTCCTCTTCGGCTTGTTCCAAACAACGTAGGCGCTGAACTCTGCGCTTGTGTGACTTAGATAGCCCTCGGGACACCACCTTGGCAGGTGGAACTCTTGATGACGTCGACCGTCATTAGCCTCTTGGATAGGCGGTTCGTGCTGCTGTGGAGGAGGTGACGGCCGCCCTGGAGGTGGGTGCCTGCCGTCTTTTCGATGGGTACTCTGGCCGTCGTGGCGGTGGAGAAGGGCCCCATCCATGTCATGGCAAAGGGATGTGACGGCACGGCGGCAAAGGCGCACGTTCCAAGTGCTTGAACACCGACGGCCTGCTGTACCTATTTCTGTGGGCAGAACATTCGGGGCACTTTTCAGGGGTCGGGAGCCTGTTCATACCTTGGCTCCAACAGTAGTAGAAGTACGGGCAGCTCCAGTGTTCCCTGTGGTTGGCGAGGTTGAAGCGCTCGTCGCGTTCCCACGGGCTCTCCCATCGTCGCGCGTCACGCCTGGGGGAGCGTGGGTACTACTGATGACGCTCTTCATGCTGCCGGCACTGATCACGGTGGTATGCTTCCTCCTCGCGACAGCGTTCCTCATGACGCTGGTGATGGCGTGAATACATTCTCATCAGTGCTCCCGAGTTCAGGCGGAAACGACGATTTCTCTCGATTGTTTTGGCCGAAGTATGCTCTTCAGCCCTAAACTCAAGAGGTAGATCATCGAGCAGGTCAGCCTTGGCCTTGCCCTTTTCTGCTGCGAAAACCTAGACCATGTTAATTGAGACGGAAGGCCCAGGGCTTTGCTCTCCCGTAGTACGGCGAAGGACTTTCCCAGCGGCGATTGCTTCTTGCACTCGAGTGCTGAAAGCCGATTCAGTTGAGCTGATCAGTGAATCCTTCCGTTCCCAGGGTGGTAGGACTGCCCATACCGAGTTGACCGGAAAAGGTTTGGTGTCGATCTTCATTGGAGGACGGGCGAAAACCAGCCTTCCCTGTCCGATGGCCCTCTGGATTTCGGTTCTCAAAATCCTGCAGTCATTAGTATTATGGCCGTCGAACCCATTGTGCCACTTGCAGTACTTGCGGACTTCTTCGGCCGAGGGCGTCTGATGCCTGGCCAGCGGTACCAAATGCTTCTCTTTGAGCAGAAGATCGAAGATCTGTTCAGTCTTGGACACATCGAAGTTGAAGCCAGGAGTGGTTTCAGGCTGCTTTACCCACTGACACTGCACTGGCTGGCTCTTCCTTGACCATTGGACAAGGTAGGTATCTGCGTCATCCATCGCGTCCTCATCATCGGCTTGAATGTAGCCGATGTTCCTCTTGTGCTTCTCTTGAAGGATCTCGGGCTGACTACGTTCATAAGCCGAGACTTTTGACACCAAGTGGCCGACAGACTCGAAATCAGTCAGCCCGTACACCACCTTGATAGCCTTGTTCATCCCCTTGAAGGCTAGCTCCGCCAAGGATCTCTCTGATAAGTGGAGTGAGTAGCATCTGTTTCTCAATTCGCAGAACCGCTGGATGTATTGCAGGACTGACTCTCCCGGATAGTGGTAGATGTTGGCCAGGTCGGTCAAAGTCGCCTCATCAGAATCAGAGAAGAACTGGGCATGGAACTTTTCTTCCAGCTGCTTCAAAGTAGTGATTGATCCTAGGGCCAACGTGGTGTACCACCCAAATGCTAGCCTAGTGAGCGACAAGGAGAAAAGCTGAATTTTCACGTGTTCGGCCTGAGAGGCGACGCCTAGCTGGGCCAAGTATCGGTTGACATGCTCGATGGTACTAGCTCCATCTTTGCTGCTGAACTTAGTGAAATCTGGGATCTTGAATCTTGGAGGAGGCTCTAGGAGGTCGTATGCCTCTGGGTAAGGCTTGGCATAAGTGATCGCCCCGCATTTGGGCGCCATTCCATACTGATTTTTCAAAATCTCCAGCACCTTCCCATTGAGGTCGCCTGCGGGAGCATATCTGGCCTTATCAAGTTGGATTGGCCCAGTTCCGTAGGCGCGTTGCCACTCGGCCATCTCCTGTTCAGTCGATTTTGTCGGCTTTTGGTGTGGTTAAGTCTCTGGCAATCCATGCGCTTGAGCCGACCGATTGCTGACGACCACCGGATTGGGATAGGGGTGAGGGGGCTGCTCCCCATCTTCCAACTGTTGGTATCTAAGCTGGCAGAAGTAACCTTTAGGGATGACTAGTGGTGGCGTGGAGTAAGAACGTGGCTCCAGGGGAATGCCGTCGCGTGGAGGGTGCATGACGAATTTGGCGACGTTATCCCCCTAAACTTCAATGTGGATGGGGGTGAGCGGCCTGGAGTAGAACATGGCTTCTCCGACGTGGCCATTCAACTCGGGGCTGGTGATGTTTAGTGGCTCACTGGCCAAGGCAGCTCTGACAGTCTTGACCACAATGTTGTCCATACGGTTTATGGTCGCCTCCGACTGCCGTATGAGGGCGTGAGCCGTGATCCTTTGAATCTCCTCGCGGAGTGCTTCAGTGCACTGCTGTGACGGAGTCATGAGATCGACCTTGTCCAGGAGCGACTCGGGGACCCCTTGGATCTTGACGGAGTCGTGACGAGTGCACCCGTACATGGCGAGCACCTTCTTCTTGAGATCCTCGATGATTGAGGCATAATGCTTTTGGTGATTCTCGGGTAGGTCTTCTACCCTCTCGATGGGTGTGACTCTGTCATCACCTTCGACTGTCTTGCCTCCAGCCATGACGATCGTGTCCCACTAGGCGTGCCAAAAATGTGTTGCCGTGGGAAACCGATGGGCAGTGCACCAATGGGTCAACACAATGCGAGCCGAGAGGTGTATGTGGACGTAAGGGTCGCTCCTCCTTGCTGCGGCTCCTAGCCGACTAAACGGTTAGCCGACTGCTGGCGGTGGTGGTTGGGAGTGCCACCTGGCTTAACCTTGCAGCCAGGAAGGTGGTGGTGATGGTGGTCAACTCCTGTTCTCTCTGCATAAACAAACAAAACAGGGCAAACGTTAAATACTAGCCTGATCGCTCGGATCGGCTCTCCCACGTCGGGTCTTGACATCGGCAAATCTCCACTGTTACTCCATGAGCCGATCCGATGTTGCTCCGACGATGCATAAAAGGTGTATAGAAATAAAGTGATCTGCTTACCCAGATCGGATCCTTTAATAGAAACTGGCGAAATAAACGAACAGAGTATTATAGCTGGCTAGCAACCGATCTAGATACAATAATGCACGGGATTTTAGCAGATGAAACAGCATCATCCTAAGCAAGCCTCTTGCATCATGCAAATTTAGTGACATATGACAGTGGCTTAGGGCCGCACATGTTACAAAAGATAGTAAAATCATAGGATAGCATAATGGTAAAATGTGCACAACCCGATCTATGTTGTGAAGCTCAGGGAATAAACGGATCGAGTCGGTGCACACGATAACTAGCAGATCTTGCCAACAACAACGCTTAGTATAAGATCTACCATAGTCAGAACGCCGTAATGCCCTACCAACGTCTATGGAAGAAGTCGATAGAGTAGTATGGCGATATACCTTGAAAACCCTAATTGCTTAGGGTGGCGATGCGCTGAGAGAAGATGGAGACAACCGCTGTTGACGAACGTGAGTAGCCTCTCTTTATTTCATAGGTACGGATACATATTTACGGATACATATTTATAGTCCGAAGACTTGGATAGCAAGTTTATCCTTTCCTAACCCAACTCCAAATCTTAACTAAACTGGAGTCCCGATCGGACTCTATACCAAAGAAACTATCTTTCCTAAGGTACACGGGCGCTTGGCCCAAAAGGCAAAATACATGCTATCTCTCCCTTGGATAGCCCAACTTTTGGCTCCAAACCGATCTATGCCCATTAACGTGGATCGGCTAAATTCTGGCACCAACAGTACCTCACAGATCTATGTGTTTATTTGAAAAATGGATCTATGAAACACCCCGATCGAGGAGCCTCATAAAATACATGATCTAGCCTCCACGTGGAGCCTGGCGTGAATCAGCACTTCAGCGGTCATCTTGGATGCCTTAGGGTATGTTTGGATCTTTTTATTAAAATTTAGCACCCGTTACATCGGATGTTTGGACGTTAATTAGAAGTGTTAAATATAGTTTAATTATAAAACTAATTACACAGATGGAGACTAAATGGCGAGACGAATTTATTAAGCCTAATTAATCTATGATTAGCAAATGTGATGCTACAGTAAACATTCGTTAATCATGGATTAATTAGGCTTAATAAATTTGTCTCGTCATTTAGTCCCCATCTATGTAATTAGTTTTTTAATTAAATTATATTTAATATTTCTAACTAGCGTCCGGACATCCGATATTTAGTCACAGGATCCAAACACCCCCTTATTTCTTTCAAAAACATAGCACTCTTTCCAAGATGAAATACTCCTTCAATGCAGTAAATATTGTGCTTTCCGACATGGCTGATCTTCTTCCACTCAGAGCTTCCCGCAATCCCGCCACAGGGTAAAGATGAACCAGCGAACAAGGATAAAGCCGAAGCAGCAGAGAACGAGATAGCACCAGGAGGAGGCAAGGAAGACATGGCGCAGGCGCGCAGCAAACCACAAGACATGGTGCAGCCGGGAGCCAAGGGAGACGACATGACGCAGAAGAATATCCGGAATGCGAGATCCAAAGAAGAAGAAGAGTTGGCAAAGCGTTCGCGCCTTGTTCAAGACGCTTGGGCTCTCGCGGAAGTGCTCATGGATCTTGGGGATGAGAAGATGTG